>JADRCD010126734.1:32905-43429 GCA_019843815.1 Montemys delectorum | reverse complement strand
ACACACACACACACACACACACACACACAGATAGAGAGAGACAGAGACACACAGAGAGAGAGAGAGAGAGAGACAGAGACAGAGACAAAGAGAGAGAGAGACAGAGACAGAGACAGAGACAAAGAGAGAGAGAGAGAGAGAGAGAGAGAGAGAGAGAGAGAGAGAGAGAGAGAGAGAGAGAGGAAACACACCACCAACAACCTGTTTGGGGAACTAGTTCTATTTTTTCTATTAAAAAGTTCAGTTTAGTTTCATAGTGTCAACCTCCAGGCAAAGTTCAATCTATGCCTTTGTGTTTTTGTGTTTGTGTAAGGTATTTCTCTGTCTCAACTTTAGTTTTACAATCAGCAAAATAATACTTTTAAACTAAATATAATCATCATGATCTTTTTGCCTCTGTTTTTCTTTTGCTATAATTCATGCACACTCGTCTAGGACAAGAGGTGTTATGGCCCCAAAAAGGAGTCTGTGCCTCCTGGGTATTCAAGATAGTTGCTGGCATCTCCTAACACAGACGTGTTCCAGATCAGTCTTTCCAGTCGTCAACATGCCCTCGTATTTAGGCATAAAGGTACCCCAAGAAATGGTTCGTTAATAGCTAAGATTGAGCATTGTTTCCTAGCCAGCACGGTGATTCCAATATATCCTAATTTAATTCCAAGGTGTCTTTAGCTTGGAATTTCTCTCAAGGAACCTGCCTTACCAGACAGGTTTTGTCCTCAGAGTTAGCAACAGAGGTCATGCACATTCCTTAGGGCAGTCCCACAAAAGTCAGAACTGTTTTACTTACTAGAGAGTAATCGAAGGGCTTCCCTCACTCAAGGGCATTAGCTAGAACTGTTAGGTCGGAACTTCCAGGTGCTTCCCTCTAGAGAGACCCAGAGAATTAGCAGGAAATGCTAGATCAGATTCTCCTAGTCCTTGCCTCCAGCAGAAGCAGAGAATTAGCATAAGAATACCAAAGTAGCCCCAGCAGGGAGGGCTCAACTGCTCTTTCTCCTGCTTCATACCTGGCTACCTGATTCTACCCACCTTGTGTGGTGGTCACTTGCCTATGTGACTTAAGTCTTGCTCTCTGATCCTTTTGACCCCCGCCCACCTACGTGACTCTCGTCATTCGCCCTGTTTCCTGTATACCATATAAGCCTGGTTTTCACTTTGTGCTCTCTCTTGGACTCTCTCTTGGATGGGGACTCACACTGGAACTTAGATGAACTAGGACTTAGATTCATGCAGTCCGCAGTTTCCCGGGCCCCAAGTGCTTGGGGGGGGGGATGCAGCGCCTATCCAGAAGAGGTGGCTGCTTTAGACCCAATGTGTTTCACGTGGCCTCAGATGTACCTTAACTGCTGAGCTGCTAGATTTATCATTTCTCTTTTGCAATGACTGTAAAAGTCTGATGCCATTTTTAAGATTCACCACACCCTTGCGTCAACTTTGATTGTCATCCGCTGACTTAATTGCCCACCTGACCAGAACTCTCATCCCCTGGAAATTGGGGTCCCTGCAACGAACCCAGTCCGTGACAATTCACCCTAAGGATCTGATGTCAAGAAATACTGCAAATCTACTATTATCTAAGTGCTACATAAACTTACTTTCAGTTTTATGGGATGTATATAACAACTTAGTACTAAGAAAATATATATTCCCATAATCATACACTGAATTTTCTACCCAGAAATATCATTACTATTTTACATTAAGAAAAACAGCCGTGCTCCCCCATTGCCTGGACAAACACATGGGGATTTAACTAAGAGGTGGCTCCTCATTCTTCCCTGAGATGCTAAAACACACACCTAGGCATTTTGTCAGCCCCAGTAGAGTGGTTCTGTCCAAAGACAAGCATCCTGAAACATCCACAGCATCACACCCTACAAAGATGCTTGTTCATCCTGTGCAGTGGGTCCTTGTTTGTTGTTTGTCTTTTAATTTAGCTACTATTACTTACAAACTTTCCGAGGCTAGCAAATCTGTTTTTCAGTATCTTCTGCTGCTTGTGAGCTTCATAAATTTCTTTTACAAAGCTCAAAACATTCATTTTTTTTTGTCAACAGCCAATAATACTAGAATACCTTTTCTCACATACCTCATGCAGCAACCAAAATTTCCAACTAAGAATCTTTCAGTCTTTATTCTTTTTTATACTTCCAATATACTTACCAGGCAGCTCTCCAACCACTGAAAGTGTGAGGAGAGAGTCCTGGGATAAACACTATCATAGCCATTGCTGGAGGGCAGTCCTTAGAGAAACTTACTACTTTTCTGGTAGACATTATAGCCAGGAGCACTGTACACCAAAAGAGATGTTAGAAAAAGATATGATAAAGAAAATATATTCAACTGCAAATACACTCATAAGATCTAATAGTTTTGTATATTTCTATGTGACTAACTTTGTATGTCTTTTCTAGTTCTAGAAAATGGGTTTAATTTAATTATAACTATATTCATTCTGTATATAATAATAAAATTTCTACACTCACATCCCTTTTCATCTGAGAAAGTTTTATGCAGGTAGTTAGATATATAAAGTAAATATATAAACATTTACTGATAACCATTCAAATAGAAATTAGCTTTAATACATGTATTAGAATACATAAAATTTTATCATTCATAAACACAAAAGCAAATTTGCATACTAATGAGAGAAATGTGCTTGTTTAGTTTTTGCATATCAGGTTAAATCTTAGCTGAGTATTTGATACTGCAAGATGTAGAGCATCTTCAATATTTTCCTGAATTGTGTGGGATACTTTGATTTCATAATCATCAGTTTGAGGGTTGGCACTTTGTAGAAGTGTTGAGTTAATAGTGATTCATATATCCAACTATCTACAATGAAACCACTAAAAGATATGGGAGCAACTGAAAATACTATATGCTATTATATTGTAGGACATAATTTTGTAAACTATGGTTCAGAACCCTGTTTGGGCTCTTATAACTGAATGTTAGAGGGTTGAAAAATTGGCAACAGTAAATAGTATCTGAATAAGCAGTAACTAAATAGAACAAACTAGAAGTTTATTTCAGGCCATTTCAAGGATGGAAGGAAGCTTTGTTTAAATCTCAATGAAAATGTTATTTAACATTTTTTATGAAAATAAAGTTAACAAATGTGTTGAATCAAATGTTCTAACACGATATATTATACAAATGTACTATTAATAATATGATATTCATGTGCTGAGATATGATTGTAGAAAAATACTGACAGCTTTTATTTTCAATAATTAAATCAGTATTTCTCTATAAGAATAGGAATCTTTGGATAGTGAAAGCAATAAGTCTTGACATACAACAGTCTTGAACCTGCTCTGAGATGTTTCAGGTAATTGGCAATGTGCAGCTGGACAAGAGAGAATGCACAAAGCCGAGTAAATCTGTTGTATGTGAAGTCCTAAGGCTGAAGTGAAATTTGCAACATGGGTGGCTGTTGCCAGAAACACTTCGGATTCATTTAACATTTGATTTTGAATGAATATTTAGTTTTTTTTTTTCAGACACCATTTACTATTGTCAATTTTTCAGCCTCCCTCATCGTTCAGTTGCACAATCCCAAACAGGGTCATGAGCCACAGTTTAAAAACCTAAGTATTATAATATAATAACACACAGTATGGTGAGTTGTTTCCATATCATTTAGTGGCTGCATTATAGTTGTTTGGACACATGACTCACTATTGATCAAACATCTATCTTTAGCTATTAACTTGCCACAGTTTTTTTTATTAAGTTTGTTCTCTGACATTTTCACACATATATAACATGCTTCTGATTATTCTCACCTTAATACCTGCCAACAGCCCTCCTTACTAACAAATCTTTTTCCTATATTCATGCCATTTTGTTTCTTCTGAGTTCAACCAATGGTGTGACTACATGTTTGAAATTATCATCGGAGCTTGGTGGCTGAACAATAGGTATAACACCGAAGATGACTTCTCTGAAATCACAATCTTTCACTAGCCAATATTTCACCAGGCAGAGATAGGTCCCCATAAGTCCCTCTCTCATTCATGACTGATTGTTGAGAAGGCCCATCTTATGTAGACCATGTGCAGATAACCCCAATTATTGTGCCTTCAAGAGAGCAATAGCTTTGTCATTCTTAAAAGATGGCTTTTCATGACACAGCTCATTTCTTTTTGTTCTGACTCTTACATTCTTTCTACTCCCTCTTCCTTGATATTCTTCAAGTCTTAAAGGGGGCAGTCTAAATGTCTTGTTTAGGATTGTGCACTCAACTGTCCCTTCTTCTCACCCAGAGTAGCCCTGTGTTTTTTTTACATTGGAACAAATGGCTATCTGTGGTGCCTATTAGTATACCAAAGCACATGCAAGCCTCCAGGCTCCCTCAGTATCACAAATACTGTTACTCTTCTCTGTTCTCTTTGCCCCACCCCTAACTTAAACTTCTTCAGCTCATAGGTTTCCCTACCCTGACCCTACAACTTCTTATTTCCTTCTTAGACAACCCTGTGGTTTTAAGTTCTGTCTTTCTCTTACTCATCCATCTTAGTTTTCCTTGCCCACACATTCTTTGTTACTCTTTTTTTTTTCATTTTCTTTAACTTTTATTTATATTCTTTATTAATAAATATTTTTGGTATGTTTTCTTTATTTTTATTAGATATTTTCTTTATTTACATTTCAAATGTTATCCCCTGTCCTGATTTACCCTCTAAAATAAAACCTTATTCCCTCCTCTCTCCCCCCTCCCCATGCTCACCAACCCACCCTCTCTGGCTTCCTGGCCCTGGCATTCCCCTACACTGGGGCATAGAGCCTTCTTTTGCTCTCTGCACCTCCCCATGGCCCTATCCAATTTACTGGCCATGTTCATCTTACTACACTCTCTTTCTGCTCTAGATATCTCTATTCCTCATATCTACAATAAACACTTTTCCCCTGACCGTAGCTTGGAATGATCATGTCCTTAATTTATACAGCATTTACCAAGTTCACTATAAAGAATTTTCTAGTTAAAACTAAGAGCAGCCTCTTCCCATGGGTGTAAATATAAACATTTAGAAGGCCTCAAATCCAATTAGAGCAGTTGTTTGCCCGCATAAGATTTGTGCCTGCTTTGCTTAAATGGGAATAACTTGGCTATCAGTTAGACTTTGAAGGTTATATTTGGTAAGACTGTTGATATTGTCATCTGGAGCACCTTCTAGCACCATCAAAGCTAACCAACAATGAGGAAGTTTCAAACTCAGTTACAAATTATTTCCTCTATATCTTACAACCAATATGTATAGTATTCTCAAAAATAGCACCTAGTTCTGGTGAGTAATTAAGAGGAATGGCAAGAAACTGCAATGTTTGGGGGCATTCTGACTACCCCTTGACTGACAGCACATATGGAGGTAGGCCACACCTGGTCCTGAGAATTGTATTTAGGGCTTCTAAGACTAAAACTATCCATCCATATGGACTGTCTTCCTTCTCTTTTACAAAAACTATGATTTAATTGGTTCACAAGATGGTAGGTTTTCATATGGCTTTGTCATAAACCTTTATAATGGTTCTCCAATATCTGCTCCATGCCTAAACTTCTCCATTCTAAGTATTATCTCTACTTTCATTTGACCTATATTGCATCACTCCTTTCTCCAAAAGTACCCTTTCCCCGAGTGCCCCCTTTGTAGCTTCCTGGATTTTAGGAATTTCAACTTAAACACACATAGCTAAAGAGGTGAAGCTAAGATTCATTAATGAGAGAATATACAGACTATTATGGGACTAGTGTAACTCAGTACATTTTTTTCTAGTTCTATCCATTTACCTATGATTTTCATTTTTCTTTACTTAAAAGTACAATTCCATTGTGTCCATGTACCACATTTTCATTTATCTATCCATCAGTTGATGGAATTTAGACTAAAATCATTTACTTCTTACTTCAAGCAGAACAGCACTGAACCTGAGTGTATAATTATCTCTATAATAGGATACAGGATGTGTGGAGCATATGCCCAGGAGTGGGCAGCTGGGTCATCTAGCTTTATTTTTGATTTTTGTAGAAAATTCTAGACAACTTTCCAAAACAGTTACACTGGTTTGCATGCCCACCCCCAACAATGTACAAGGGTGTCCTTTCTCCACCTTGACACCAGAATTTGTTGTCATTTGTATACTTGATGATCCTTGTTCTGAGTAGGGTAAGATAGAATCATAAATCAATTTATGTATACCCTTGGTGACAACATGTAGATTACCTTTTACAATAAATATATGGTCTCATAAATCTATGAATTTAATTTCTAGTTTTCATCTATAATTTTCATTTACTTCTTTTTCAACTTTAACATCTAGAAAAAGAATCATCAAGTTAATAGATCTGTGCATTTTAATATATCTTGATAAATTACAATACTATTATTATGTGTAAAACTTGTGCAAATTTGCCATCCCAGAAGCATCATTTGAGGTGATATTCCCTTTATGGAGGATGTTATTATTGTATTTGAAATACTTAAATTTTGTTTATTTGAGAAGAGAAGATGGAATGTTACTTTTAATTTGTCTTTTTATTTTTGTATAATTTGCATTCATCCCTTGAGTGTTTTTCCTTTTAGGAATTAACTATATTCTCTGTTGACTGTTCATTGTTCATTTGTAAGACGCCTCCTTTAGTGACTACTTGCATAGTCTTTTTACATGTAAACTATTCACTCCTTATGCAATATAGTCTGTGAATATTTTCACTGGTTAGCATTTTGAGTTTTAATTTATGCTTATTTGCTAATCTTCTTGGTGGATCTTGGTGGGTTTTGTTATTGCTTGAATGGTGAAAGGACTCTGCTGGAATACTGGTGAACATTAGTTTTCATGGACTAGCAAGATGGCTGAGGTGCTAAATGTACTTGTCACCAAGCCTGATGACATGGGTTCATTCTTCAGAACCCACGTGGTGGAAGGAGAAAGCCCATTTCCCTGAGTCATCTTCTGACCACCAAACACATACTATGGCATGCAGACACACCAAAATCATTAATTGCCATTTAAGATAGTATTCTTATTTGCTTTTATTCTCTTCTGTTTCCAATATTTCATTTATTTCTGAGATTTTTTTTATCCTCAAAAATGAAAGATTTTGCATGGAATAGTAAAAACTACTGAATTAGAACAAGCTGGTTGCTGGTTAAGGCGCTTAAACATCTGTATCAAAGTGTTCCCAGGTGTTTTGAAAGTCTTGAAATGGTCATGTTCTGCCAGAATGAACATCAATCTACAAATGTTTTTATATTGCTCTAAGTTACTATTCATTATGCAAAGCTGTACACCAGGCAATACAGGAGGAACAGAACCTCATGGAAGAAAGGAACATTAACTCATGTAATCAACCCTGGTTTAATATGTAATGCTTTCTGTCTAGCAACAACGATGATGTCATGGTGATTCGTTCTGAGCAAACACAGTGGAACCCATGACAGATCTGGAGACAGGTCTGTCATATGTTAAGGAGATATGACTTTAAAGTCATCACTCAAGCTGCATGTAATGTGTGCTGTATAGTGTTATACACTATGCCCAAGTCATTTTTAGGCTATGTTGATTTTAAAATGTTGCTTTTCTCTAGTTAAACCAACCCTAATTAGTTCAATAATCCATCTTCTGAAGGGTCAGTTTGAATAACACCAGATCAATGTCATCACTCACAGGTGATAAAGGAGATTTGCTTAAAATTCATTTAACAGACTTTCACTGAGCACTTTCCTCATGTCAAAGCCTTTGCCAGGTATTAAAGATCCACAGTATAGACAGCCATTGACCCTGTTCCTAGGACAGTGAGTTTTAAACCTCATGAATAGCTTCTTGAAAAGATATATTCCTGGCCTCTACTTCAGCTCTTTACTTTAAACTTTCATTTCATTTGTTTCAATTTTATGTGTTCTTTTTAAATACTTATCATATTTTTAAGATTATAACATAATTATATCTTGTGAATAAAAACCACAGCACTTAGAAGTAGACCCACTCAGTTTTCCTACTATATTTCATGTTTGGGAATTTCCCAAATGTTGAACATCCATAGTTGATATGCTTTGTTGCTAGGTCAGAGCTCTTTGAAACTAAATCCCACATGAAAGGAAGACTACTCTCTGGCCTAAGTGTGTTGAGCATATTAAATATTAAATCTAGAAGTTTAATTAATTAATTAATTAATTAACTGCAGAATATGCATATGTCAAAGTCAAACCAGAAAACATAATTAGCCACTTCAAAGGTAATGGTGAATCGATCTCTACAGCTCTTTTGCTGCAATAGCTGTGCTGTTCCATGAGTTTGTATTTACATAGATATTTTCATATCTTTCTAAATACATTCACAAACTGTAGGGCATAGTGCTTTCTTGTTAATTAGCTCCTTCAGGAACCTTGCAAGAACCAAAGAAAGTGAAATCATTTTTCATCTATGCCTATCTCCAGAAAGGAGGAATGCCTCGTGGCATTCAAAAACAAACAAACAAAAAAAGAGCAAAGCAGAAGAAAATTGAAAGTGTAGTAGCTTCCTTGTTGTTAGGAAATGGCAGCCAAAAATTAATGCTCCATAAGAAGACCGGCACTCTCTGCTCTTTTGAAAAGCCATGTTTCCCTGGAACATGTAGTTTCCTGGAACATGTACTATGCATTAACATTGTAGAAAATGCTACACTTTAACCTTTAACCTCAGTGAAATCTACTTTCCCTGAAAACTGTTTAGAATATCAGAGCAAGGAACTTGGAAATGAATTACCACAATCAGGCTCATGGAACATGGCAATGAAGGTTTGGATAAAGAAGGATCCAAAGAGAGTACATCAGGACAAGCATAGCCATCCACAAATTTTACTGAGCAAAGGTTATATGTGAGATATTCTCTTAGCTGTGGTGAATAGTATGAACAAAACAAAACAGAAACAGTAGGCAAATAATTACCAATGATCTTAGTGCAGAGAGGCATTGCTGTTGGAAGTATTAAGAATATGTGACCTTGAGTACTCAACCATAGGGCATACATCTATGCTGACACATCTACTCTCACACTTAGACCCCCTCCACAACATGAAACATGGGGTAAAAAGTACCTAAAGACCAGAGGACAAGGAGTCATGTGAAATGTTATCCTCTGGACATAACATGGCTATCACACTCACAGCAGCATTGTTATATTCACAACACCTGCATAGGATCAAGCCAGTTACTGAGAGAATGGACAATCAAATATCAGCCCAACTTGAGACCCATCGCCTAGGCAAACACCAATCCCTGACAGTATTAATGATACTGTATTTTGCTTGCAGACAGGAGTCTAGCCTGACTGTTCTCTGAGAGGCTCCACCCAGCACCTGACTCAGACAGATTCAGACACACCTAGAGAGAGTGGATGGAGCATGGGGACTCTTATGGGAGAACAGGATGAAGGAATGTGGCTCTGAAGGGAATACAAACTCTGTAGGAAGACCAACAGAATCAACTAAGCTGGACCCTTGGAATTGAACTACAAACCAAAGAACATGCATGATCTTGGCCTAGGCCTACCTGTACATATATAACAAAAGTGCGGTTTGATCTTTCTGTGGGTCCTGAACAATTGCAGCAGGGGCTACTCCAAAAGCCATTGCCTGTCAATGGGATACGTTCTTCTAGCTGGGGTACAGAGCTAAACCAATAATTCTCAATTGATGAATACCGAATGGTTGAGAAGCACCTAAAGAAATGTCCAACATCCTTAGTCATGAGGGAAATGTCAATCAAAACAACCCTGAGATTCCACCTCACACTAGTCCGAATGGCTAGGATAAAAAACTCAGGTGACAGCAGATGGTGGCGAGGTTGTGGAGAAAGAGGAACACTCCTTCATTGCTGGTGGGATCATCAAATCCAGACACTATTGTGGATGCCAGCAAGTGCTGGCTGACAGGAGCCTGATATAGCTGTCTCCTGAGAGGCTCTGACAGTACTCGACTATTACCGAAGTAGAGGCTCACAGCCATCTATTGGACTGAGTACTGGGTTCCCAATGAAGGAGCTAGAAAAAGGACCCAAGGAGCTGAAGGATTTGCAGCCCCTTAGGACAAACAACAATATGAACTAACTAATATCCTCAGAGCTCCCAGGGACTAAACCACCAACCAAAGAGTACACATGGTGGGACTAATAGCTCCAGCAGCATTTGTATAGCAGAGGATGGCTATCATATTGGTCACCAAGTTGGTCATCAATGGGAGGAGAGGCCCTTGGCCCTGTGAAGGTTCTGTGCCCCAGTGTAGGGGAATGCCAGGGCCAGTAAGCAGTAGAGGGTGGGGTGGTGAGCAGGGGGACAGGGGAAGGAACAGGAGTTTATTTTTGTTTTTGTTTTATTTTTTTTCTTTCTTTCGGAGGGGAAACTGGAAAGAAGATATCATATGACATGTAAATAAAGAAAATATCTAATAAAAAATAAATGCATGCATAGATAATTTTTTAAATGGGCATGAATTGAGGAGGTAGATGGGATGAGAGGTCCTTGTTGGATTGGAGGAAG
>JADRCD010126734.1:22905-27905 GCA_019843815.1 Montemys delectorum | reverse complement strand
AGTAGTCTGCAGTGGTTCACATATGAGAACAAGTACTTCTGCATTTACTAACTTGGAGCCTGTCTGACAATCTGAGAAGAACAGACAGGTTTGTGACCAGGACAGCCAATTGATTGCTTTTATACCTTGGCAACTGGCATAGCTCCTTTTAGTACTGTGAGAGCCAATCCTCAGGAAGGATATATCCAGAACAAGTCCAACTCCATTCTGCCAATTCCTTTAATGTCTCCCAAAATAGGGACTCAAAGGCTCTGAGAGGCAACTGAGAAGATCAGCAGAACCCTATACTATTTTAGAAGAGTCTCTTGGATGTTCCCAACCAACAATTCAAAAGGAAGTTTCTCAAGCCTGTTACTGGAGGCTTTGTTAGATAGTCAATTCTATATCATATATATATTTAGGTAAATATAAAACAATATAACAATTTTATATATAAAATAATATAGTTAATTTTTCATGTATAAAACAAATATAATATCAACCTTACAGGGTATTTAGGGACTATAAAAATACCTAACAAGGAGTCTAAGAGTTAACTTCTTCTTTTCAAATTTTCCATTTTTTTCATAAGCATTACACACAATATTTGCAAATGTAGAAAATGTTATAATCTTTGACATATAATTTTGCGTCTTAGTAATTTGCTTCATGGCTTACATATATTGAAATTGTTGCATATTGCTATTTACCATGTTGACAGTTTGCTTAGCTACTCCCCTTGGTAGGGAATTTGGATGGCTCCAAGCTGTAGTTTCTGTCAATAAAAACTGTGATTTTTGCTAACATCAAGCAACAATAACAAAAACAAAAATCACTCTAATACATACTCATTCCCAGAAGAGAGCAGGTTTAAGCAGGCACTTCTACTTGGGATGCCATTCCCTAAATGGAATTAAGGAGTTGGGAAGTCTATCAATAGATATTTTCATTGGAATCTCTTGAAAGCACTCTAGAATACCTCAACTTCTAATTAAAACAAGCCAAACAAAGAGCACCTCTCTCTTGACATAGTTTTTCTCTGGAGACCACTCCCATACTTAATTTTACCTAGCTGAGGAAATTTTCCCCTGGGTTCTCACTGGGATTTCCCAACACCCTTTCCAATTTAGACTCAAGCTTAAATGGCCTGTAATAATTTCATGCTAGAGTATACAGAATGCACCGATTTAGTTCTATTAGCCTCTTTGAAACTTCCATTTCAGCTTCCTACTTCCCAACAGGTTAGAATGCAGTTTCTTTATCTTTCCCAAGACTACACTGTAGAAATCTCTTCCTCCTATTTGCCATCTGCTTTAATACCATCCTTGGTCCCAAAACTCAATTCCTTCTGGTTCTAATTATTATCAACTCTGCCCAATCAGATAGTTGAATGTCTTTTGACTAAACTGCATGTTAATGTATTTGAAATAAAAATGTGTCTAAAATGCATTAAAAAATGTGGCAAGAACTCTTTCTTACCTTATTTCTGATCTTGGGAGAAAACTTTCAGCTTTTAGCTAGTGAGTCTGATATTATGAATATTCCATAGTAGAATTTTATCAAGTTGAGGGGATTTATATCCATTCCTAGTTTATGAATTTTTATTTTTAGATATTTGGTAAATACTTTATGCATCTATTGTGATGCTTGTATGACTTTAACATGATTCTGTCAATGTAATATATTACAGAAACTGATTTACACACACACACACACACACACACACACACACACACACACACACGACCAGCAAGATGGTTGTGCAGCTAAATTCCTCACAATGTAAGACTGAAAAGCTGAGTTCAATGCCCAGAAGCCACATAAATGTGGAAGGAGGGAACTAGTTCTAGAAAGTTATCTTCTGACTTCCACATCTACATTCTCCACACACACAAATAATGAACACTTAATAATACTGTTTTTTAAAAACAAACAAACAAACATCAAGAACATTCAGTATTTACCGTCATGAGAAGGCAGTTCAGAGATAAGTAAACAAATGCTGATTTGCCATAAAACATTTTTATTCTATTAAGACATAATTCACACAGCATAAAATTCACAAAGTAAAACTGTAGCAGAATGCTCTCTGCCATCCTTACTATACTGTGAACTCAGCATCACTCCCTGTACCAACACATTCCCATCATGCCAAGAAAAGAAAATCTCTCAGGGCCTGGAGAGACAGCCTGGTAGTTAAGAGCACTTCTGTTCTAGCTGAGTACTCATGCTTGGTTCCCAGCATACAGATGGAGGCTTACAACCTCTGGAACTCCAAGCCCAGCATATTCAGCACTATCTTCTGTATTCTGCAGGAACCAGATGATGCACATGTATACATGCAGGTAAAACACTCATATGGATTAAAAGAACAATGTCTATACTTATTCAAAGTTGTGCTTATTGACCTCTGCTCCTTGGTCTAATGGACTACTGCCTATATACTTTAGTTTTTGTACATTTACATATTCTGTACTGTGGTTCTGCCCACTGCTGGGTCCTACTTACTAGCTAATATACTGACCTATAACCCAAAATGTGCCACTGATCCAATAACATTAAGACCTATGGAGTTAGTCAATCACTTTTTTGATTGGATTTCAGGCCTGCTCCACAGGAAAGAATACATGACTGACTCAGTAAACATGGGTAAAATGATGGCAAAGAAGGTCTAAGGTATGAGGGAGAACTAACTGTTACTGCTTTTGTTTTTGTTTATTTTCTTTTGTGTTTTCTAAAAGATCATCTTGTCACACTTTTCTGGACACTTAAGTGTTACTGTCAGTCTTGGTGTACTTTATACGCTTCTTATTTTAGTGGGTAGTAGTTAATGAGAAGACTCTTAAAACTGACCAAGTGGTTGAGAATAAGCCACTGTCGGTAATCAGCTCAGGATTAGACAGCAATATTAACCTGCTTACTACTACCAAGGCTCAGGGAAAATCACAAAAGTGAAAGGCAGAAAGAATATAAGATTTGGAGGATGGAAGGAATGCTGTGGCACAATGACTTCTGGACATGACTTGACTGTTGTACACATTAGCTCACAGCAACATCAAGCCAGTTAAAAATGGCAGCATAGACAATAGAATATTGATAATTATCTTCAAAGAACAACACATTTATGCTTATTAATCCCTTTTGTGTAATTATTTCTGTTTAATTGTGATTGTGGTATACTGTTTCAGAAACCATTTGTGAAGATTTATACATCTAAGTTTTCATCTATGAAATGTAAATGTTTATGTTTTAACATTTGATTGATTTTTTATTAATATTGATATTTAGACTGATACACACACACACACACACACACACACACACACACAATTTTGGGCAGACATCCAATTCAATTGCCCTAAGATCAGGTGTGAAAAGATCTACTACCCTTAGAGAAAAATCTTAGTAATCTTATTGAAAATTCCCTGATTATAAATGTGTGGTTTTACTTACTTACTTTCTATTTGGTTATACACACAAGTACACACATACACATACTCATACACAGTATCTATCTATCTATATCTATACATATACATATACATATACATACATATAGATAGATACTGTGTGTGTATATACATATACATTTTTTTCTTTTTCATGATTCTAGATACCCTACATTGTAATATGTATCAGATTTTTTGTTTGTTTTTTGTTTTGTTTTGTTTTGTTTTTTGAGACAGGGTTTCTCCTCTGTGTAGCTGTGGCTGTCCTGGAACTCACTCTGTAGACCAGGCTGGCCTTGAACTCAGAAATCCACCTGCTTCTGCCTCCCAAGTGCTGGGATTAAAGGCATGTGTCACCACTAACTGGCCAGATTTTTAATACATTTAGAAAGGGAAGCTATAGAGTTATCTAGAGCTCTTTGGACAGTATTGCCTTCTTAACAACATTCTAACTCCAATGAAAAAAATCAATCAAAGCCTTTCATGATAACACAATTCTATTTATTTACGCCTTCTTTAATTAATATTCTTGTCTTGTTAATATTTTCCTAAATATTTTATTAGGATGACATTTTAAGGGAAATTCTTATCTTCATTTTATTTTGAATAATTTACTGGAAGTATATAAATACTATATTTTATACAAATCTTTTATCATTCTTCCAGAATTCATTTATTAGTTTCACTTTATCTGTAGACATATACATATACATGTGTATATAAATATATATGTATTTATACATATATTATGAATAAATATATGTAAAGAAAGCAGGAGAGTACTAGAAATTGTATTTTCTAAAAGTTCTAGATATGTCATATAACCTGATTATACTGATACCTTTATTTAAGGTTTCAAATGCAAATTTTCTTTTACTTTAATATTATAACTACTTTGGCTAAAATATTTGATACAATATACATATAGGTGGCAGCAAATCATGTAACTTTATTATTTTAGCTCTTGAAATATTTCTAATTTTTATAATTAAGTATGACATAGTCCATAGGTTTTTAAATAGATGGAGTTTTGTAAATAAAATGAGTCTTTATCTACTAACAGTTTGTTCAAGGTTTTAAGAGGAAAATATTATTTTGCTAAATATTCTCAACACAAATTATAAAAATCAGGTTTATTACATTACATGATTATTATAGTAATTTGTTGTTGAGCCGACCTTGTATTCTGCATTAGTTACTTTTTTATTGCTATGATAATACACTGAGCAAAAGCATCTTGGAGAGGAAAGAGTTTGTTTACACTTCTTGGTAATAATTAGTACATTCCTGAAAGAACTCAGGGCAGGAAATAAGCAGAAACCATGGAGGACTGTGCGTTCTGGTTCACCATTTCTGGCTGGCATTTAGACAGCTTAGTTATATAACCCAAAACTCACAGCTTAGCAGTGGCACCTTCACAGGGACAGAACTAACTTACATCCAACAGCAGTCAAGACAAGTTCCCATAAGCATGGCCACAGCCTAATCTGATCCAGTAAACTCTTTAATTGCTTCTCTCTCTCTCTCTCTCTCTCTCTCTCTCTCTCTCTCTCTCTCTCTCTCTCTCTCTCT
>JADRCD010126734.1:0-22895 GCA_019843815.1 Montemys delectorum | reverse complement strand
TCTCTCTCTCTCTCTCTCTCTCTCTCTCTCTCTCTCTCTCTCTCTCTTTCTCCCCTCCTCCCTCCTCCCCTCCCGTCCCTCTCCCCCTCCTTCCTGTGTCTGTGTACGTATTATTTTTTATATTTACCTATATATTTTACTCTTTTTTGTTCATGTTGACTTAAGAGCCTTTACTCCACCCTGAAACATTACCTTTACTATTTCTTATTTTAAAATTGTTAGATTTATTTTTATTTTAAATTATGTGTACAGATTTGTGTCTATGTGGAGGTATGAGCATGTGATTGCAAATTCCAGAGTGACACCAGCATTGGATCTCACAATTTACAGGACATTTTCTTTCTTCTTACCATGTAGATCCCAGAGATCAAATTCTGGGCTTGACAGCAAGCACCTTTCCTTGCTGAATCATTTTGCCAATTCCCCTTTAAGAGTTCTTGTAGTATTGTATTTTACTTTTATTTATCCTGAGAGGTGCTAAATTACTCCTTCATTTTATTGGATAGCTTTTCTGGATATAGAATGATGGTTAATAATATTTGAAATATACATCCCACAGCCTTCTGAATCCCATAACCTCTCATCAGAAAAGCTTTTCTACAATTGTGAGATATTCCTTGAATATTCTAAGGTGTTTGTGAATACTTTTGGTGTTTTTCTTGGGCTTAGGAAATATCATGATATGTCTAGGTGTAGACAAATTGGAATTGAGCATAGTTAGAGCTTATTAGGTTTTTGAATGTGTAGATTTGCATTTTATCAAGTTTCTGACATTTCACTCATGATTCACTCAACTCTTCTATCTGACCCCTTACAGAGCTCTTACTACAGCTATGTGGTGTGCTTGATAGTACCTCAGTGGCTGAGACTCTGCTTAGTTTTTTATCTTTCTTCTCTATGACTAGGCAACTTTCTTTTCAATCTATATATGCCCCAGCTCGCTGATTCCATCAGGTCACATCTGCTGTTGGTCCTCTTCATTGATATTAGCATCTAATGATTTTTGATTAATATATATAAAACTTCAAATTTTATCATTTTTAAAATAATCTCTGTTTTCTATGGACATACTTTTAATGTGATATTGCTCTCAGTTTCCTTATTTCTTAGACATACTTTCTCGTTTTCAAAAAATATCAGTTGGTGTTTAATAAATCTAACTCTATGTGCCTTCATGACACTCTCACACAACCACTGCAGCATTCCTACTGAAGAATTCGTCTTTCACAATATCAAGCTGCTAAGGTAAGGGATCACCCTCTTCTCTAAAGCTTTCAGTGCCTCAACCATATCCTATCAGGGGTGTGAGTAGTCCAATTTCCTTTAGATCTCTGGGTGTCTTTAAAACATCCTTGTCTAGTAAACCAGTATCCAGCACACTGATGATTGTTCTCATTACTGTGACCAATAAACCTGACAGGAGCAACCCCAGAGACAGATAATCCATTGACCCAGGTTTAGCTGTTGTGGAAGTTCCATTCAGACTAGCAGGACAGTTCATAAACATTTTCATATTTTATCAGATCAGGAAGTAGAGGACTCAAGAGCAAGATGTTACCTTCAATATCTGCCCATCATGACACATTTTTCAAAGCCAAACCCTGTATCTCAAAGGTTCCATAACTCCCAAAGCAGCAACACCATTGGACTTCAAATGCATGTGCTAATGGTCATCTTTCACATCAAAACAAAATGCTGGAATTCTACAGTGACTTTCCAGTTTATCGAGACCTAATAAATTGTACCCCCTTTTGTCCACATCTCTACTCATCTACGAACCTTTTCATTTTGCATGTAGTATTTTCTCCAATTCTCATGGTTGGGACAATGTAAAAACAAGATTTTCTCAAATCATTCATGAATATATGTCCAGCAATCTTCCTAAGCACAGCATCATACACATTCATATGGCCTACAAGTTTCCCAGAATCACACAAGAGCTTGTTCAGGACACTAAGGACATCTTATCATCTAGATTTTCCTTTTGAATTTTTTTAGTAAGCCTACTCTGTTGCCTCAATTTGATAACAACCATGATGTTAAAATCTCCTCCTGAGTATTCTTGACAAGTGCACTGTGGGTAAAAATCATTTGCATAATCCAAGTTCTGAGTTGGATTAATTTAAGATGTCTTTTTGGGTAATGTTTTCTTGGGAAATAGCAAGAATGGAGACTCTTTGTGAATGGAGCTTTGAAGGGCCCCAATTCTGTTGTTTCTCCATCAGAGGCTGCAAGGCCTTTGATCTTCATTGTTTCCAGAGCTACCTTGAAGCTGTGTGGTTGAGGGTGGAAAAGAATATGCTATTACAGACTTGGCTCTTTGTTTACATTGACCCTCACAAGTCTTCCCAACACAAGCTTTTAATTCGTTTGCAGAGCAGTGAAAATGTTGGTACTGAGCATTTATACTGATTTTCCATTGCTGTCATAGAACAGAGGTTCACTATTTGCTAACATTACCCCTATTGGCTTAACAAGTATGTTGGGATGTCAGTTTAGCCTCCAGCCAGCCCTAGACTACATCCTATTAGAATCCTTTGATGGACTATCATATCCTTGATTTAATGTATATAGCACACAGCAGCAGTCTATCTCTCCCAAACTGTGGCTTGCAAAATTCTTCTCATATTCTAGAAGCTTCTCATATTCAGTAGAGCAGCCATTCTTTAGTCTTCTGGCATGGCTTTCTCATGACTTTCCTCATGCTGAAAGAAGACTGGCTTCCATGCAGGATGCAACTTATCTCGATGAACCAGAAGTTTGCACTCTTTATATATACAAAGGATGGCTGTCTAATGGGTTAGAGTTTGAAGAAGGTATAAGCCATGCTCACCTGCACTGTTTGAGAGGCCAGCTGTCTTTGCTGGCTTATCTTTGCTGATTCTGAAAACTTTGCTGATTCACCATTTGAGAGATCATGTGTGATTAACATCAATCCAGAAACTCTTCATTTGAATTTTATGAAATATCAATCCTTAGAAAATGTCTGGTATAAAATTGCAATATGGTTCCACAAGAATTGCATGACAATAAGAAATGTATATAGGTAACCTATAGCCACTCTATAATAGGCACTGTCTTTTGGTTAATCTGGAAGTAATATACAAGTTGGAGTTTGATTTTGAGTTTATAATCATAACAGAATATTAGACCTAAAAATGTAACTAAATGCTAGGAAAGAGATTAACCGTGCATATTTTTTAATATTTGACAATAGCTAGAGGGAAAAACCAGAGGAAGAATTGTTTTAAAGGCTTGGAGAGATTAGAAAAACAAAACAAAAACAAAAACAAAATAAAACAGGACATTTGGAACAGGACATATGAAAGGGCCTTTGTACTTGAGTATGTAATCTAACAACCCAGTTAAGTATAATTTCAGTTTTGTACCACTAGCAAATCTAAGACAACTAAATTTCAACAGGACCCAGGAATCTGCATATTAATAATCCCCTTCCACATCTCCAGAGCACTGAGTTAAGCTGTGATAAAGAAACTAATGCAAAAATGTGCAATGTAATGTTCAGAACCTGATAAATGTCCCTTTTCAATTTGGTTACAGCATAAGTTTAAACAGAAGCAGTTGTGATTATTAATTGTAAGTGGCTGAGAAATCTTATTAATTTCATTTAATTATACTTCCACTTGATTACCCCATTAAAATTTGGGGCCCAATGCTTGTATATTGTGGAGGGTTGTCTTATGTATTATAAGCAGCATCTTTGGCTTCTACCCACTCAGATACAATATCACAGATGTCTTCCTATGTCCTCTATGGAGCAAAACTATTCTCAACAGGAAACTATTCTCGACAGTTTTGTGTGTTGAGTTCATAGCAACTCCTCAGCAGAACTCTAAAGGTAAAAATGCTAAATTTGGCAAAATGCCCAGCAGAATATATTTTAGAATTAGGGAAACAAGCATTTTGGACTAGAGCAGGGTAGGCTGAAGGTGTGGTTCAACAATAACTGACAAATAACTGTTACGCTCAAAATTTGAAGAAGCTTCTGGTAGATTCTGGAATGAATAGTTTTATCAATTTAAGGGGATGTGAGATCAACTAAGAAACAGATCTCTGTGAAAATGTTTCCAGAAAGTATTAGCTGCAAGAAAAGATCCTTCCTCAGAGTTGGGAACAACTTCCAATGGGGGATCCAGATAGAGAGTTCCTAAGCTAGAGCAGTGACACCTGTCTTCCTTCACTTTTGCTAGCAAGGATATCTGCTATTTCTGCCATCACACACACACACACACACACACACACACACACACCCCACACTTAAGCTTCCAACATTGACTCAAGTGCAGCAGTTATGTAAGAATTTTCCGAGTTTTAGAACCAGATTTGGGACTGTTGAGGCTTCTCAGCCTCCATAGTACATGCAGCCCTTGGTATGATACCCATATCCTATTGTATAAACCAATCTAGCAGATCATAAGAATCTATACATGCATTCTGTCAGTTCTGTTCTTCTAAAGGGTATTGACTGAAACCGGTGTGAGCAACAAAACAGACAGATCTACTCTTCACATGAGCTGATACGATTGCTCCACTGCTAAACTTCAAGGTAGACAAAATCTGATTTAAGACACTCAAGAAAGAACTGCAAAAGCCTGAATTGCAACTCTTAAAACACAATAATATTTTTCCAACAAAAAAACAAGTGGTAGTGATATGCACGTGTGCCATATTTTTTTTTTAATGTTTCACCCACTGCTTTTATTTATCTTGTGGACTTTTTAAGTTATTTATTGCTTTTTTATAAATATTTACCTTCAAAGGTTTTCATTGTTCTCTGTGAGGTTAGAAGAATAAAATTGAGCAACTGTGTTGAATTTTAACCATTTAGTATTCACTATCCTGTCCGTATAAGCATGTCGGAATACTTGGCCTTACTTTGCAAAGTCTTGTTGTCAAGATATATCATATTCTATTTTTATTTTATCATTACAAAAGTTTCTTTACTGTGGTTATGGTTTAGCATCTGACATGTAACGTACTGCATACCTGTAGTTTGTTTTTGTAAATCTAACATAGAAATTGCCTAATCTGCTCTCATTGTCTTAGACATCCTTGTAGTAAGTGATGATATGAGATGCTGACCACAGTATTTAAAGAGTAATCTGAAAAGAACTATAGGTTGAGACTAGAAAGGCATGAGTTTCTAATCCAACTGTGGCTGAATCCATACAAAAACTCCACTGTTTGAATATTATTTTCTTTGTATTTTTCAAAAAAGATGATATCCTTAATATTCAGGGCACAGGTTACCTTTCATTTGTGATTTCTGACTGAAAGAGATCCAGAACTGATTGTTTGAATGAAGGAGTTAGCAAATGGTTATCCCTCCATGATTCTGAAGCCCTGGACAGCTTAAATACCTTGAGATTCCCATAATATTCTCTTTACCCAACTAGCTGTTGTACTGATTCTCCACAGGTGAGCTCAGCTGTACACTCCTTCTCATGGAATTTGCTAGTATAGCTAGCTAGAGACTATCTTCACTTCCTCCTTTTCTTGGGCATTTAATACATACATTTGCTTATGGTCTCCTAACTTGACACAAAGGAAATCAAGTCTACCTAAGCAAACTTTTGACTGTAGTTGCTTCAGGCTATGTTTCCTCTCTCTACTCACAGAATACATTCTCTTGTTGTTATCTACCTGCCCAATGACCCATGCTAATCAAATCTTTCCCACAATCCCTCACTGAAACACAACAGCTTCAGGCTTACTTTTTAGTCTTAACTTTTCCGAACTGTTTTGTATCATTTAAGGAAAGGTTGAGCTCCTCTTTTGAAATAGCCACTTGTTGCACATCTCCAACACTTCCTATTGTCCTAGCCTTCCTATTTCCTTATAGGCTGTTTTGCTGATCTGCTTTGCTAATCAGACTTGTTCAGACTTGATACATTTCCATAGTCCATTTGGCCTAAAGCTGTCAACTGTTCCCTACAGTTGTAAAGCCTTCTCCAAGGTGATTTGATGCCACTTCATGACTGTATTAACCATGATTTGCAAACCATGAATGCAGTTATAAAGTCTCCAATGGAGTGTCAAGATGTATATACTCAACCGTATCCTTAACCTCTATATTAAATAAATATATAACCTCTATATTAAATAAAAACTCCAAAATTTTTTTCAATGTTTCAAAACAGCATACATTTTATATAGATATATTGTTCTTTGTCTTCTTCATGTGGTTATTGAACCCAGATAGCCAACACTTGATCATCATTCCTTCTTGATTCATCACTGTAATTAATCATACAATGGATCATTTCTAGAGACTTCTATAATTGGTTGAATGAGTGAATAAATATTTTATTTTATCTTTATACTTCATTCTAAGGTAGATCAAAAAAATTTATAGCCATTAGAACTTGCATCGCAGTTGAACTTGAAATTGGCAAGGAATGTATTCAGTGAGAATAGAATCTGTTGTTCACTGTGTCAGATATAAAAATCAAAGGTTAATGCCTCAACACTGTGGAGGAGATAGCATAGGACATGAATGTGAACTCCATTTTAGACAGAAATACAGCTCTTAGCAATGTTCTATCTATACTGATGTTTGCAGTATGATTCAGTTATAATGAGGGCAATTTAGGTAGCACAAATTATTTATGGTTCTTTATATTATCACTGGTTACCAATATCAATACCACTGGTAGTCACATCTCACTCTGTCATTCTAAGATTTTATAACTACCAAGCCTATTTAGTCAATGGTTAGCTGATAGTTGATTTGGCAATTTTAACCTAGCCACAAACCACAGTTTTCCTAGTAGATTCCTTAAGGACAGATGTAATTTCAATCATCTGTGAATTCCAGTGCAAGAGCAGGACTTTGTAAAATAATTGCTATAGAATATTGCTTCCCAGTCTGTTTGACACTTCCAAGTTTAAGCTTGTGTTCTCCAGCTTGAGTTGCATTTTAATAAAAGCCATGCATGTTGGTAGACATCGGCTCTTTTCAATTACAGCTGTGAGAGCAATCCTACTCCTTGCAGCTTACTTTACACTTAACACTTAGTTTAGAAAGAAATTATACAAGAAACAGAAGGTGATGATAATGACATAGAGGAGGTGGCTTCAGATGTGGAAAATGAAGTCATGTCCTAGTGGCTCCTTTCCAGACACAGCTGACAGACTTCACAGTGTGCGTCTGTCAGTCAATACACTTTGAACTGAGTCAGAGTGCTGCCTCTAGGGATTGGATCCCATTGATTTTTAATGAGTGTAATTGTCTCAAGGGTCGCTGCAGTTGCATCTCGTTTTTCTCCTGTTATGTAATTTAGCTTAGTTGTTAATGTGGGAGTGGGCAAAGGGTTAACAAAAAGCTAACAATAGTTAGCCATAAATTGAAAGGCAACAGAGTCAGGGCAAGGAGGAGCAGAGTGGAGAGATGAATTTCTGACAGAGGAGGGACTAATAATGTCCAACCATTTATTTGCTTCAAAATTCATTGCAAAGGGCAATAATTGTTTTAAATAGAAAGGCTGTTGAATTATAATTGGGAATAATTGAAACTCGCAGAAATATTGAATAAAACATGAGCTATTTAACTGGTAGTATCTTTAAAATTATTTTCAGGAGAAATAGGGACACGGATCATGATTGGCTACGAGTCTCACCCATTCTCTGGTGTCTTCAGCAGTCCATTATGATATGTGTTTACTAACATGCACTGTGGCTAAGTAGACATCAGGTCCCTCTGCTTTCCCCTGTATGGCTCTTACTGGATGCACTACTAGATAAGGACCAGAAGAGATCCTGTTTCTAAAAGAGTGAGCTTTAGCCATGTGACAAAGAAATATCCAGGCCCGAGTACCCTGTGACAGCATCAGCAGGCTCTGAGCAGTAGTATTTCCACAAGCCATTATGATGTCACCGAGCATGCATCTCCCAAGCTCAGCCTAGGCAGGGGCTATTAACTGCTATTTTCCAGCTGTCGCCCTCACCATGTCTGCTGTCACACTGTTTGTCCGACAGATTCCAACTCAGTGGCACATGTCCTCCTCCCTCTCATTGCCCTGTACCACAGACAGGTTCTTTGTGTATTCCACCTACCTATGATATAGAACTGACAGTCAGAGTGGGATGCAGGCAGGAGGCTTAGGTGACTAAGATTAGAATGTCTGAGTCAGGGAGGGAGGGCAGCCTCAGGTGGCTCAGTTATGACAATGGTGGAACTCAAAGGAAAGTAGGCTTTCAGTATCCTCGTTATACTATGAGGCAGTTCTAGGCTTAGCCTAGGGTCTACTAAGTGGATAATAGTCATTTTCTGAATGAAAAAAAGAAGATAGATGACTGTGATAGACAGCATCTAGGAGACAGACTAAGCTGGGCTCCAACCTTGTTTCCTCTTGTGCCTCAGACACAGTCATGAGACAGTCTAAATAAGCATGGACCAATATTAACTGCTGTGTACTCTAGTCTCACCATACGTGGAATGGAACTGGTAGGAGCCCGTAACTCACATTGAATTCATGAAATTGCAGAATAGATAACCTATTCACAGTGAGCGTCTAATTAGAGCTCAGAAATATGGCCACCATCTTAAGTGATCATATCTAGTCTCCCCAACAACTACAGTATTTGAAATGCCTCTGTTATGGCACACTTAACATAAGCCTGAGATCATTCATTATGCCCAGCTCAGTCCTTCATTCCCTACCTCTTGTAAGCTGTGCTTGTCAAAGTGAACCTCCCCGCCCTCCCTTTTGTTTTTAGCTTGTAACTTTAAGAGGAAAGTTACAGAACTGGTTTTCAGGTACCCTTTCTTAAAGTCTCCAGCATGATCATAAGATACAAGTAGAAAAGAGCAGGAACAGAGGCTAGCATGGTTTTCTTTTCTAAGATAGTGACTGCCTGCCAAGCTAGCTTCTCAAGTCTTCCTATTAACCATCTTTTCGTCAAGCTTTCCAGAAGTTACCGTCTGGATGGCAGAGACACGGCCCTTTGGGTTTCTGACTGGCCTCATATAGCAGTTCTTGGTTTCCTTTAAGTTTCAGGATGTCAATACAACAGTCAATATATGATTTCTACAATTTTGCCTTTACTCTTTCTACTATTCTCCCCACCAAATACATGGAGGAGGTTAGTGAGTGCACAGGGTTGAGGTAATAAAGCTGGAAGGAGCACAGCTAACACTGATGTGAAGAAAATCTGGTTTTGCTTGCCAGGGTAAATGCCTGAGAATGCAAACTTAGAAGGAGGCTCAGTCATATGCCTGTATTACTACACACACACACACACACACACACACACACACACACATTATTGGAAAGGATAAAATGTCCAAAGTCAAGGTCACAATATCAAGGCTTGATTTAAGCATAAAGCACATGTGTAAGAGCAGCTTCGTCCAGATGTGGTTATAGGTCTCAGAAGACTAAGGCCTATGACTTTTATCACGTAGCTTTTGCTAAATAGTATTGGCAGAGTAGAACAATGCTTCGAGTATAATACTACATGAATATTTTTCTAAAGGAAGATATGGACACTGCACACCTGCATAGATCATACCCTGGATAAAAGCAGTGCTACCAGAACCAGAAACATTAAGGTTATTATTGTCAACTATGTTCCTGAGAGGAAAAATCAACCTTCATCGGTTTGCTAGCCAGTTTGCCAGTGGCTTTCACTGTGTAGTACAGAGTGAAGGATTTTGTCTCAAACTCTCATGCACTCTGTTGCTCTCTCCAACACCAAAATGAAATTTGAAGTACCAGCATTATTTGTGGTGACCCCTTAGAATGGAAAACTCTTAAATGCAGCCTTCTCCTTAGCAAATGATCATCATGGAATGGAAAGAAGGGTTCGTCCCTGTAGCCCTGTTGCTTCTTCTTGCCTGGCTTCATGTGTGGTACCCCTTGAGTCAATATTAGAGGAATTGTCTGCTGCCCAACAGCCAGAAATGTACGCAGAGGCTCAGGAGTCCATGGGGATTTCTGTGCTCTGAGCAACTTCTGTGAATCTGCATCTCTGGGAGTAGACGGTTAGAAGAAATTATAATCTCTCCTGAATAAGGCAGAGTGTGTGACCATCAGGAAGAAAATATGCAGAAAGGCCAGCAGCCAGAAGAGTGTCATGAGGTGAATGGGGTCTGCACAGTATCACCCTGTCTTATCTAGGAGGTAATTATGAGGTTCTTATTTATTTTCAAGTACATGTCAGTGAATATCTGGTGCTAGCTTAGACTAGAAGAAATAAAAGCATCTCAGATGGGTTACTGGAGTCAGCTTTGTCCTGTGGACTCTGGTTGCTTACTCAATGCGCTAAACACAGGCTGGAAGCCACAGAAGCACCTAATAGCTCTGCAAAGCCTGGGCACAGCCTGCTTCACTCTGCGGGGTTGAAATGGGCTTCAAGCTGTTGGCTATGAATAATAAAAATAAAGCATGTTTTCCTTCCCAATCCTTCCTGCACCTGAAAGGCAACTTGCCCTTCTGTAGGTGCACACATCATCCAGATGTGGAGTGTCTGTGTAAACTGCAGTGACTGGCTCAGCAAACAGCAGGAAACCAGGGAAAGCTGGAAGACTTCACTGTAGGGAGGGGGGCAAGAATGGTGTGCACAGAGGGATGTGGGTCAAGGTTCAGAAAAAGGACATACTTAAGTCAACAAGGAGTATTCAGTAGCCCCCTTTTATTAAATACAGATCTTTTTTTCTCATACATTAGAATCTGAATATACTTTCTCTCCCTCTCTTCCTCCCAGTTCCTCTCTTGCTCTCCCATATAGATCTACTGTGTTCCTGCCTCTCATTAGAAAAGAACAGGCTTCCAAATGATAACAACAAAACATAACAAAATAAAATATAATAAGATAAAACAAAATCTGTCATACCAAAGTTGGACAAAATGATCCAACAGAAAAATAAGAGCTCCAAGAGAAAGAACAATAGTCAGAGACTCACACATCCAGGATTCCCTTGAAGATCCTGAACTGAAAAGTGTAGTATATATGCAGAAGACCCAGAGCAGATGTTTGTGGGCCTTGTGATTGCTGTTTCAGTCTCTGTAAGTTCACATGAGATTTGCTCGGTTGTTTTAGAAGACCTTGTTCTCCTGAAGTTCTCCATCCCCTCTGTTTCCCTGCTGCTCCTGCTCCTGCTCCTGCTCCTGCTCCTGCTCCTGCTCCTGCTCCTGCTCCTGCTCCTGCTCCTGCTCCTGCTCCTGCTCCTGCTCCTGCTCCTGCTCCTGCTCCTGCTTCTGCTTCTGCTTCTGCTTCTGCAGGGTTTCTGTGTTCTCTGAAGAATACAGAAGGGATGCTCAGTAGTTTGATCTTGCTTCTGCTGACATCAGATGCAGGCTGGTTCTGCTACTTATCACACTGAAGTCCTGGTAAACATAAATAGTGCGTGTAAATCCTGAAAGAATTAATGTGAACTCAGACAGGTTAAGCCAAAACAACAGGTGAAAACTGTAAAGATGAGGATTTGAGTTTAGCCAGAGTAACTATCAAAGTGATGATCTAGGATCCTCAGGTACAAAGAACCATTATCTTTGTTTTGGCTATAATACAATTTCCGATTATTCTGTTGAATTTATTTATTTATTTATTTATTTATTTATTTATTGACTGACTGACTGATTGGTTAATTGATTGTCCATGCAGGTTTGCAAAAATGGATTGATTTTCATGAAGAGGTCAGTACTTTCTAGGAAATGAGGGTCCATTATTCCAGTACTGGCTAAGGGGATTTGGAGTAAACTTTTGCAGTAGAGTGGACCATATAGAGAATATATATAGGACACCAAAGTCAAAACACTAGCCGAGGAAGAAAATCCAGGCTGACAACCCTCATTTGAAAAAAAAATGCTTGGAGCACATGGGTATGGCTTGATATTAACTGTGATGGCTAATTGTCACTGTCAACTTGACTGGATTCATAGTCAATACATCTCTACTTCAGTGAGTTTACTTCTATAATTGCTTAACTGAAGAGGGAAAAGCCACAAAAACTCCAAGGGCACCATCCCATTGATTGAGATCCTAGAATTGTTTCCAAAAAAGGAAGTTCACCGAGTACCACCATTCATCTCTCTGTGCTTACTAAGTGCAAAGATAACAAAAAATGTTGGCTCAAGCTCCTGTTGACATGCAGTTTCCGTGGACTGTACCCTCACATTGTAAGCCAAAGTAAACCTTTCCTCCCTTACATTACTTCTTGTCAGATATGTTGCCACAGAAGGCTAGTAAAGAAACTAAAGTATTGCTGTTCAAAGTTATGAGACAGTGTCTCTCAGGGACACAACTCTCTGTTCTGAAATCTGTGTGTTAATATGGTATTTCATCTGAAAAGACAGAGTGCTCTAGAAAAAGTGAGGTCTGTACAAACATTACACAGGATGGCAGAGAGGAACCAGAGGCAACAACAGAACAATGGTCAGTGTGAGACAAGTCCAGGATGCAGGATGGATCCTAAGAAGCCCCTTTACAAGAATGGAGCCAAGAAAGACCTCTTGCATTAGTGAGGCTGTACCTGAGATTTGGTGAAGGAAAAATATAAAACTTTCCACGAAATCTCTGTGAAAACATTTCAAAATGTCAAAACAGTGCCAATGTATGAGTGCTCACACATTTTGAGCTGTTCCCAGGATAAGGAGCAGAGTTTATAAGACCCAGCGAACAAGGAGATTTCACAGCCTTTTCTTCAAATGGTAGTAAGAATTTCAAGGCATGGCAGAATATGAAATGAAAAAGAATGCCCTTCTGCACAGCTGACTCTGCTTCACTCAAGTGATTGACATGTGCTAACACAACACCCCACAGCATCACTAGGAGGTGGGAATCATGGTTATCTTCATTTCAGGTGAAGACCTGAGAAGGATGCTTATGAGATGTCATCCAATTAGGGATACAGCCTAGGATGTACTAGCATAAGTCTCCTTCCAAAGTCTTTCTCCCACCCATGCCTGTGTCTACGAAATCTCAGGACAGAGAACTTCATGAATAGGGTAGATGAGGAGGTACTCTGGTTTTTTTGTTTGTTTGTTTGTTTGTTCTGTTTTGTACTCTGTAGGAAACTAATACATTTTCTGAGCCTCAGAAGACTTGAGTATTTAGCGAATGGACCTTCCCAGTCATTCAGATGATGGGAGAAGTGACCCACATAATGTGGACTCTTGATATAGATAGACCAGAGAGTCTGACATTTTTAATATCTGCTCATTCTAATATGTTCAGCCAGTGGGTCAAGTTTAGGTTCACCTGAGGTAGTTTCCTAGTTTTACTTTCTTCAATTCTAAGTTGTTTTTTATTATTCTGTTTTAACACTGTCAATTATTAAATTATAATCCCTCTCTCCTCCCTGTTCCTTCCCTCTTTTGTTCAAATTGCCTCACAGGGGTCTGTCAACCCCCCCCCATTATCTCCTTATGAAGGCTTAGATTTCTATAAGTGAAAACTATGGGTGAGTAGCTGGAACAGAAATGTGTTCCTTTCATTTCTGGATCATAGATGAAGATGTTCACAGACATGGTGAGGGCCAGGGTGTCTTCCTTGAACAAGACATACCCAGCTAGCTGACTTCTTACTGTGTTCTCAGTGATAAGGAACAGGGAGAGTTCTCTGCCATCCATTCATTTTTATAAAGGACCTAACCCTATTTACAAGAGCCTCACTCTGACAAACCATTTTTATAAAACCCCATCTCCTAATGCCCCTCCATTATGAGTTATCAGTATAGAAAATGGCGTTGCATTTTGACAGAGTGTATAATGCACTCTCTCTTTTGTCCTTATTTGTGGCTTTATCATTAAAGGTCTTTATTTCAACCTCTAATTATCACTCAACAAAATAACGGACTAATTCTGTTTTCCTTTCTACACCTAACACATTGCATATTCACTGGGTCCTTCAACCTTCAACATTGATGTTCAGAATAAAATCTTATCTCTTCACCAAGTATATCAGGATGGAAACCTCACGACAGCAACATTGCTGGGAGAATTGGATTCCATCCACTTGGTCCACTGCCTGAGAAGTATCATTGTGCAGCACAATGATGAATCTTTCCAGTGGCCTTTCTCCTCTGTATGAAGAGCATGTAGCAGGCTTCAGCAGTGTTTCTAAATTTCTGCCACATGTTGTCTGTTGAAGGTTCCAATTAGATAATAACTCTCCTGGCTACAGAGCATGCCTCCTTCCCTTGTGAAACCCGTAGGCATTTACACGCTGACTAGACTCCCAGACTTGCTAGACTTCCACGTTTTATCACTTCTCTTCCTCTTTGCTCTTTTCATTTTTAACCTCCTTCTTGTCTCTTCATCTTTTGGTAGCACATCTAAAGCAAGGGAGTCCTCAGCTAAGGAGTGTGCAAATCCTCCTGTTTATACACGTTTCTCAGGAAATGGGTCTCAAAGCCTGAACCTAGATCAACAGCAACAGTGACCTCAGCTGCTCGGAACCTTTAGAAAAGCAGATTCCAGGGTTCATCCCAGATCCCTGAATCAGAAACTGGACTAGACCCCAGTGTTCTAGGCCTTAGCAAGTTCTCCAGGTGATTCCCATGTAAGTGAAGCTTGGGAATCACTGATCCAAGGAAATGTAGCTCCAAACACATATTGCCAGATACCATTAGCAATTCTAGTTCTAGATTCCCTGTGGTTTTGCTGAGAGATGCCTGGCAGCCTGCAGTAGAACTTGGCTTCTTGTATGCTTTTCTTTCATTTAGTAAGCTCCATGCTACCAAGTGGTTTTGCAGGTGTTATGTTAAAATTACTCTGTTTCATGGGACTTGAGAACAGTTGCAGGTGGGTATTTTGTTACCACATCCCGGCTGCCTTTCCAGTCAGTACTTGCTTGCCAGTGATGGAGGGATTTTAATATGTTTTGGCACCTTTGTCATGTTCAGAACACCAGGAAGAGAGAGGTCTCATTTTCACCAGCTCTGTATATCTCTTGTTGTAACCTGTGTGCAAATTATGAAACAGGGCAAGTAACTAGTGCAGTTTTAGCCACATACACACCTGGACATCATTAAGTCAACCAGAGAGGACAAGGTAGTCAATTGAGCCCAGCTTGTAAGCTTTCCTATGGATAAGAGTGGCTGGATGACCCTCAGATTCATCACTAAGGCAGTGTCTATGAACTCAGAATGAAAGACAGAAGAGAATTAGTTCTACTGATAATTAAGCTGAGAAATACACATGCATCAATTATTCAGTTTCCACAAGTCCTCATTAATATAGGCTTCTCAAGAGTGCAGACAGAGTGATAATTCAAAGGAGAAATAGGACCAAACTTATCTTTGTGTGCTTGTCTGGAAGAGAAAGAATGGCAGTGGGGGTGGGGAGAGATAGGAGAAGCAGCCTAAAAGTGAGAGCAAAGTGGCTGGCCATGCAGAACTGACTATTTTCAACTTCAGCGATGTCTATAACAAAAGCTCCATCTGCAAATGACCTCCCGTTAATATCACGCTTGTATTTATGCTTTGCATATCTCCAAAATTTAAAAGGCTTAAGAGAGTTAAGACAGAGCAACTTGTAATTTATATTCATTTGTCTTTGGGACATGCTGCTGCATTTAAAAACTAGACTTTTAATTTTATTTTATGAATTTGTACATTTTTGAAACACAGCTCAGCCAATAGGGTTTCATTAAGTTCTTGGAGCATGCATTGGGGCACCTGTATTACTAAAATTCACAATCATTCCAATCTTTTGCTTTGTGACTTTGCCTATGGAAACCTGGATCCCTCTTAGAATACTTTATGGAAGGGACAGTTCAGCATTTACTTCCAGCCTTGCTTCAGTGAGAGAATAAGCCATAGTTGTTGGAAATACATAAAAGCAGAGAATACACAGCTTGAGTGTGGGCACTGGAAAATCTTACCTATTTGTTTTTACATATTGATACAAGAACTGACAGGGAACTCTTCAAATGTTTGCTCAAATCTAAATCCAATCCTCAAAGCCTAAGATTCAGCGATCTCTCCCCAAAGTGTTTATCTGGGAGGAGCCCTTGCAGGTTTGTACACATGAGGTTGCCCATGTTCTATAGGGCTTTTCATCAAAACAGATAAGCTTAGGCAACAGCTCAGAGTACCTGTTTGGGGCAATGACATGCACAGATGAAAGGCAGCTCTGCAGGGAGGAACTTAACCCAAACCCAGGGTAAGGAAAGGAGATTGAATTTGAAATCAAATTGTTAGAGAGGAAAAGATAATTTAAGAGATAACACCATTATCAGAGCCAGGGATTATATCTAGTCAGGTCTTAGGCCATAAGGGGTAACTTATCACCATCATCATCATCATCATCATCATCATCATCATCATCATCATCATATTTTTCATTCTGCTAATACTACATGCATACATACATACATACATTAAACTAGCTCATAATGACATCTCTCACCTGTCATCAGAGAAGCTTCTATTTGCAGTAGATGTTGATTAACACAGAGACCCATGACAGGACATGGGATAGATAAAAGGTGACTGTAAAATTCTCAACTCCAAATAGGATATCAATATTATAGCACCCCTTCCCAAGGCTCAGGGATCAATATGGAAGAAGTGGGTAGAAATATGGTAAGATCCAGAGATGCTGAATGACTGAAAAAAAAGGCGATTTCTGGAAATAGTAGGACATTTGCATATATAAATCTACTGTGGTCATTATAGAATAAAGAAGACACATGAAAATACAAGCCAGACAAAAATCCAATCATGAAGAGAGGAAGTGGGCATAAAGTTTCAGTGTTAGATAAAGAGCCATTGATAGCTACTGGAGGAGTCAGCTTTAGCTTTTCTTTAAGGGCATAACCCACAAAGGATGAACCACACTCCAGCTGAAGGTCACACATCCAAAAATATAAACAACACTCTTTGGACTCAATGTATAAGAAAAAACAACAACAACAACAACACAATTTTGTAGGTAAGATTGGGAGGGGTGAGTCTGGAAGGAGTTGGAGAAGAGGGATATATATGATCAAAATGTATTGTAGAAAATTCTCAAAAACAGATAAAAACAATGAAAAAATAAAATTGGTCATGGAGTTATATGCTTGTCATTCTTGTGATGGTAGACAGGAAGGAGAAATGTAAGTGGGTGCCTACGGCTCGCTGAAATGTCTACATGTTAAAATCCCAGGTCAATGAGAAACCCTGTCTCAAACAAAAGGTGAAGATCACCTGAGGTAGGACAAGCAAGCAAGTATGTACACATGGGCGTGTGCACCCCCCCACACACACACACACAAACACACACACACGCACTCATACCTGCATGCGCAGAGTGAGCTGTATTGATTGCACTCCAGCTTCTGATGTGAGACACCTGGTGGTAGTCAATGCTACAAATGATGTCTGCGGTTTGGATATCAAACCCAATCTGAAGATGAACTCTTGGGAGTACCTACAACAGAATCCATTGGGCATAATTAGCAGACAGATTTCAAAACATACCTCAGAATTCCTAAGACAGTCTTTGCATTTGGGGAGGCTGGGCATTCACTTGTCTGACAGGCTCTGCAGCGATGCGGATGAGTACGTCAGCACTGCAGAAAGTGTGCAGAGGGTCTATTGGGAGGCACAGCATCCCTAAATGAACCTCTGATGGCTCCTTAAAGATTCAAGGAAGGCTGTAGCCTTAGCCTTGAGATGAATTGATAATGTGTGTTATTTCCTTAATAACTTTCATCACAAGAGAAGGAGACCCCAGAACTACAGATGTGCTCTCTGTGGGATCACTTGGAGGCCTTGCTTCATCAAACAATACTGGATGAAATAGGGCTTGGAGAACATAAAAATAAATCTTGGACTAGTACCACTGGAAAGGAAAATAAAATTCTCACTGTGTCTGAAGGCTGGTCAAAAGTCAGGATGGACCATACCATGTGTTGAGAATGAAGAGAGCCTCACCCTGCCCTCCCACAGTCCCCTGGCATTCTCTAAAAGGTTTTCCCTGCACAGCAGTCTCTCATTCTGCGCCCTGGGACTTAAGAAGCTACAAAGTGATAAATCAATTATGAAATGGAAACCTCGATTACAGCCTGTCTGCTTAATTGTTTGACAAGTTAATTAATCTCTCAAGCAACTGGGCTCCATTCTCCCTGTAAATTGTGGAGAAATAGCCATAGTGGGTCCCTGAGGTCTTGGCGATACAGTATCAATGAGGCTCCTGGAAAACTATGAATAATAAGCATTTAGTGGGGTCAGCGCCTCACCATAGGAATGGGGAGATTTGCTCCAGCGCTCGCCCAGAAGCGGTTTGTCAGTAATTATTTTGCTACTAACTAATTAATCTGTACTTGACTGTGCACTTATTTGTTTGTTTTTATTTCTCTTCCAAGGCATTTATTTCTTTCCTTCCAAATAAGAAACTGCCATGCAAATAACCATTGTTTCCAGACTATTAAAAAAAAAACCGATGTGACATCAGAGTCCTACATCATAGGACATTGCCATTCTAATTGTCACAAGAGCTTCCCTAGGCATCCTGAATGAAGGAGCAGGAGACACCTTAGCTATCTATCTGACTGCAAGTTGATTGGTGGTGTTGGATTTGCAGTGAGGTCACATTAACCTGCCATCTATAACCTTTAGAATACCAGAAGATAGAGAGCATAGACAAAAAACTATCTGAAAGACAAAGGAAGCTGGAGCAAATGGGTAGTGGGTAGGCTGGGGGAGAAGGAAGTACAGAGGGGAAAAGAGAGAAGGTGGAAGGTCGTGGGGTGTGGAAGGAAGCAATCATGATACATTCCATGAGTGCATGGAAATGCCTAATGTCACATAATAAAAGCCAAAGAAAACCCCTATGGTTGGGTGGAGATGAAAAACTGGGGAGCTCCAGCATACTCTAACAAAACCCTGCACCTGAATCGCCTGGAGAGGGAGATCTTGTCAGAAATTTAAATAAATAGACCCAACATAATCTTATCTAATTCAGAATTACTGACATACTGGCATGGATGCGGAGCCATTTTTAGTGGATTCCATAGGCAGACTGAGACTTGCATGTTGGTAGTAGGAACAAAAGACTCAGAAACTCATATGTTCATACCCTAGAACCCACAGCTTTCACTCTACATCATCATGTATGTATGTATATAGTATGTATTTATGTAATATGTATGTATGCATGTGTGTAGTATGTATGCCTGCATATAGGCTTTTATGTATTATGTCGGTATTTATGTCTGTATGTATGCATGTATGTTCATATGTATGTGTGTGTACACATGTATATATGTATACTCCTGAGCCATGACATTATATTTGTATATGATTTAAAGATTCATCATGGAAAACCAAATATAACTTACTTCTTCAGTCAAGTGGCTTCCAGTGACACCTCCTCGGAACATCTTTTCTAACCTTCCCCTCTCAATTAGCACCTGCAGTTGTAATCTCAATCTTTGTTTATTATTGGCCTTCCCCTGAAAACTGACGCTTGCTAAGGGGGAGGATTCCCATCAGCTGTTCACTGCAGCATCTGAAGGGTTAGGAAAATGCCTGTACACAATAAACATTTACCGAGTGAACAACTATAAGATTGTCGTTCGGATGGAGAGAGACAACTCAGCCAGGAAAGTGCCTGCTATGCAGACACAAGAACCTGAGTTTGGACCCCTGGAACTGAAATAAAAAGACAAGAGCATTGGCTTACACCTGGGATACTATACGTTGGGAGACAGAGACAGATGTATCCATGGAGCTTGGTGTTTAGTCAGTCTAGCCAAATTAGTGAGGTCTGGGTTCAATGAGAGGCTTAGCCCCTAAACAGAGATGGAAAGCAATAGACATTAACATAGACTTCTGGACTCCATATGCATGTACATGCCATTGTACCTGTATATACATGTGCATATGCATCACTATAGCCACGGTAAATAAATAAACAAGCAAACAAACAAACCTGCTGTTGTAATTAATAACCATGAAGGGAAAGCATGGTTACAGACTTCATTTAAAACAGAATTAAAAACGTGACAGCAGTATGAAATGCCAGTGTTGATACCTACACAGGTGGCAAACATGAAAGTGTAAGACGCCAAACACTGGAGATTAACCCAAAGCAGTAGTTACAGAGAAGACTGTAGCACTGAACACACAGGAGAAAAAAATAATGAATTGTATCAAGTCAATAGTCTAAACTTTCACCTTAAAAAAACAAGATGGAGGGAGGAAGTAATCTAATTCTGTTTTAACCAAATAAAAAAAAGAAACAAGGAGATAAGGTAACTAAATCCAAGCAAGCAGAAGAAAAGCAAATGCCAAACACGAAAAAGGAAAACCAAGGAAAATGAAAACATAACACATCAGAATGTAAAACCAAGTACTGATGCTCATTAAAAATCCATAAAATTGATATAAGTACAATAAGACTGGCAACAGAGAAAGTATATAAATTACCAGTACTGGGAATGAAGTAAATGTCAATACAGATAGTGTATAGATTAAAGGAACAAGAAAGGAAGATAATACCCAGCCCAAGTTTATACCAAGATGACATGAACCAACTATATAAGGAATCAGAAAGTGAAAGTCAAAACCCACCCCAGATGAAAAGTCTAATAATACTTGATAAGTTTTAGTTTGTAAATGAAAGTCTTCATTAGAAGAAAGCTCCAAAACAGGGGAGATTTACTAGTCAATTCTATAAAATTTTAACAACTGTATTGAAATTAGTAGACCATGCAAAAGCAGCAAGAACTAAGTAGAACATAGAACCTGAGATTACACAGGACATAGGTACAGGGAAAACCTACTTCTATTATTCTGCTAAAGAAAATAGCAAAAAAAATGACTCCTAATGACATGTTGCTATACCCACAGAGAGCACTGTGCAAAGAATAAGAGACTTTGGGGAAGTCGGGCCTAACTGAGGTGTCTTTATCAAGCTCCTCCACTCAAGGCGCAGGGATCTATGCACAAGAGGAGACTGAAAGATTGTAAGAGACAGAAGTGATGGATGACTCCAGGAAAGCAGTGTCATCCAGACACAACAGGGCGATGCCCACATGAACTCACAGAGACAGGGAAAGCGTGCAAAAGACCTGCTCAGGTTAAAACCAAGCAAAATTCCATTATAAAGAGGGGGAGATAGACACGAGGTCCCACTCCAAAGAAAGCATCTATTTATTATTGATGCCTACCAGGAAAGGGAAAATTAGTTTTTTTCCAAAGGGCTGTCACTGGGAATATCAACTACAGTGCAGATTTGGCCTTGGCCCAAGAAGTAGTTGACAAACACAAAACAGACTCCAGTATTCCATGTTTCTTTGTTTGTGATTTTTGTGGGGGGAGAAGGGAGTCTTTGTTTTGGTTTTCCCTCATTGGCTTTTTATTTATTTTTTTGACTTTTTATTTTATAGGGTATTTTTTTTTTTTAAATTTATTTATTTTTTTAATTAGGTATTTTCTTCATTCACATGTACATTTTCCCTCTCCCATTTTCCCCTCCAACACAAACAAACAAACAAACAAACACAAGAACAAACCCCTTCTGCCTCCCCCCTCCCAATGTCTGTCCCCCCACCCTCTCCCACCCATTGGCCCTCGCATTCCCCTGGGGCACAAAACCCTCACAAGGCCGAGTTCCCTCACTCCTATCGATGATCGAATTTGCAATCCTCCACCATATACCTGCTGCCAGTACACTCAATCCCACCCTGTATAGTCCTTGATTGGTGGTTGGGTCCCTGGGAGCTCTGAGGGTACTAGTTAGTAATTGTTGTTCGTCCTAAGGGGCTGCAAACCCTTCAGCTCCATAGAACCTTTCTCTAACTCCTTCATTGGGGACAGTGTACTCAGTTCAATGAATGGTTGTGAGCCTCTACATCTGTATTAGTCAGGTATTGTCAGAGCCTCTCAGGAGATAGCTATATGCTTGTCCTTCCTTCAGTCTCTGCTCCATAGTTAATCTCTGCCACTCCTTCTGTGGGTATTTGATTCCCCTTTTTAAGAAGGAATGAAATGTCCACCTTTTAGTCTTCCTTCTTCTAAAGTTTCTTATGGTTTGTGGGTCGTTCTTCCTGTATTCCCAATTTCTGGGCTAATAACCACTTATCAAAGAATGCATTCCATGTGTGATCTTTTGTGATTGGGTTACCTCACTCAGGATGATACTCTCCAGATCCATCCATTTCCCTAAGAATTTTATAAATTCATTGTTTTTAATAGCTGAGTAGTACTCCATTGTGTAGATATACCACACTTTCTGTATCCATTCCTCTGTTGAGGGACATCTGGGTTGTTTCCAGTTTCTGGCTATTATAAATAAGGCTGCTATGAACATGGTGGAGCATGTGTCCTTATTACATGATGGAGCGTCTTGTGGGTATATGCCCAGGAGTGGTATGGCTGGGTCCTCTGGTAAAATTATGTCCAATTTCCGGAGGAATCGCCACACTGATTTCCAGAGTGGTTGTACCAGTCTGCAATCCCACCAGCAATGAAGGAGTGTTCCTATTTCTCCGCAGCCTCTCCAGCATCTGCTGTCACCTGAGCCTTTTATCCTAGCCATTCTGACTGGTGTGAGGTGGAATCTCAGAGTTGTTTTGATTTGCATTTCCCTGATGACTAGGGATGTTGAACATTTCTTTAAGTGTTTCTCAGCCATTTGGTGTTCATCGGTAGAGAATTCTTTGTTTAGCTCTATGCCCCATTTTTTGATAGGGTTATTTGGTTCTCTGGAGACTGACTTCTTGAGTTCTTTGTATACATTGGATATTAGCCCTCTATCAGATATAGGGTTGGTAAAGATCTTTTCCCAATTTGTTGGTTGCCGTTTTGTCCTATTGACAGTGTCTTTTGCCTTACAGAAGCTTTGCAACTTTATGAGGTCCCATTTGTCAATTCTTGATCTTATAGTAGAAGCTATTGGGGTTCTCTTCAGGAAATTTTCCCCTGTGCCTATTTGCTC
>JADRCD010126730.1:7792-18276 GCA_019843815.1 Montemys delectorum | reverse complement strand
ACACACACACACACACACACACACACACACTCATATACACAGTCCCACACATAAAACACACCCACTCACACATACAAACACATACATAACACACACATTCACATATACACTCACACTCACACATACCACATATACAATCACACTCATACCCCCACACCCACTCATATAAACACACCTCTACTCTCACACAAACACCTACACACTCATACACGAACTCACATATACATCACACTCATACATACAACATACACACACACACCACACTTACACACACACACACACACACACACACACACAAGATGTGAAAATAAAAGTGGGGAATTGGCTGGGAAGAGGAAAGGATTAAGGAGTGGAAGGACGCAAGGGTGGGGTGAAGCTGATTGAGGTGTGTATGCATGTGAAATGTCATGATGATATGTACCCATTATGATGCATAGTTAGTATATGTGAATAAGAACCATAGGAAGGAGGTCCGTGATGTGTGTAACTACCTGTATTGGTTCAGGACAGCACGACACACTCACACTTAATTCTGCCTCATTATAGATTCTCTAGGGTGGTTGTTTAGTAAGCATCAACCTCATAGCTTTGGGGCGTGAGGACAGTCAGGATTCTTAGCCTTTTTAGCTACCCTTCCATCCCTGACACATCTTACCCTCTCTACCCAGCTTTGTCTTCCTCTGGGAGAAGGGAGGGAGGGGGTCTAATTAGTGAGAAAGTTCAGTGGGTCCCTTTTCAGCTACTCACAACACTCAGCGGTGGCCCATCCTGTCTTCGCTGCTGCCAGTGTCCTGTCCCAGAAGGAAACTGCGGTTCTCAGAAGTCACTTAGGAGTTGCTGCAGACATTTCTCAGTGTGCACCAGACATTCTCCATGCCTCACACCTGCAGGAAGTCACCTGCCAAGAGGGTTGTCACAATGGAGATTGTGTTACCTACAGACCCCAGTCCTCAGACATTGATTAGCAGGGACATCCAAGTGCCTCAGTTCCCAGCAGATACCTAGAGCCTGTGCTGCTGGAGGAGGCCATGTTTAAACAGTGGTGCCTCCCAAGGACTGAGCTACTTCTGTAGTTCAGTCTGCTTTTTATTGTTGTTGTTTTGTTTTGTTTTTCATTTTTTTTGTTTTTCTCTGTGTAGTCCTGGCTGTCCTGGAACTCACTCTGTAGACCAGGCTGGCCTTGAACTCAGAAATCCACCTGCCTCTGCCTCCCAAGTGCTGGGATTAAAGGTGTGCGCCACCGCCGCCTGGCCTGGAATGCTCTCCTGACAAAGTCACCCTAGTATTGAGACCTAGAATTTCACCACAGGCCATTGATGGGCAAGCAATGTTCGTGGTTCTTGTGGCTGCTATTACATGGGAGCTTCTCAGACATTCCTCATCATGGACTCTGCTCTCAAGGAAGCCACGCTCCTGTTAGCTCAACGTTTTCTTATGGAATGGTACATTCCTGGCAGATGGTGACAGTTTTTAGTGACCATTTTCCCTTACTCTTTCTGAAACCGAGTTCCTCTTAATTTCTTACTCAAAAATCTTAAGAAACTCTTGTGGATTTTTAGCATGATTTCCCGTTTTTGCTACCTGATTTTATACTTTCATTTAAAAAAAACCTGGGGCCTAGGGATGTATCACAATTGGTAGAGTGCTTGCCTAGTATGCCCAAGGTCTTGGATTTGAGCCCCAGCTGGCTTGGTGGAACCCTAGTATAATCTTAGTACTGGGAGGTGGAGGCAGGAGGATTAGGAGTTCAATGTCTACATGGCAAGTTTGAGGCCAGTCTAGGCTATATGAGACTCTGTCTCAAAAAGAAAAATAACAAGCCAACAAAAAAATGGTATTTAGCATTGGGGAGCAAACTGGAGCCTCTCACATGGGAACATTGATCAGAGAGGCCTGACACTTCTCTCTGTGGTATGCAGAGCTGAGCTAACATTTTCCCTAGGCACTCTGGCTTCTGTTCCTAAGGATTTAGGTTCATCCATGGTTTATTTTCTCCCAGCTGCACCCCTCTGTGAGCTCCACCACCAAGCAGCACCCTTACCCTTACCAAGTCTCATCTTTCTGATTTTAAAAATGGACGTTTTGGTAGCAAAGTGAATGCCCATTGATATTTTAGTCATTACATTTAATTAAATTATGCAGTTGTATATAAATGTATAGAATTTTTCCGAATTAAGATTTTTACATCACCAAGATTAAAGTAAATGGTCTCTTTGGTCTTTGTCCTGGCTCTGGTTGTAGAGTTACTAGGACCTCTTCCATTCGTGGTGCACGTGGTGTGGACTCTAACACATGCTCACAGTCTTGATTTTCCCCAGGTAGTGTCTATAAACATCTATTTAATATAGATCCAATTCTAGATATAGACTTATTAGTGAAGATGGGAAGGGGGCATAGTTAGTGGAGGGAGAGAGGGGGAGAGGAAGGGAAAGAGGAAAAGGAAGAGGAAGAAAAGGAGGAGGAGGAGGAGGAGGAGGAGGAGGAGGAGGAGGAGGAGGAGGAGGAGGAGGAAGAGGAGGAGGAAGGCTGACAATTTTTCCTAAGCAGTCTGGCCCTGGGTTCCTGTTTCCAAGTAATTTGGAATGTGCTTGGGCTGTTTACTCTCTGCCAGTCTCCAAGTCCTCCATCTCAAAGCACCACCCCAGAAAGGGCAAAGAGTTCCTTTCTAGGGACACCTCCCCAAAAGCCTCTATGCCTACAGTGGACTACATTGGAACACTGCCTATGCCTCTTCTCCAATAGTCTCTGCATTTTGTATCTTAGAATCTGGGCCCTACCCCAAAGCTACTCTTTTCCACACAGTCAAGAACTGTGTGATATGACTTATCAATGTATCATTATCTCCACATCCTAAAGTAAGTGAATTTGTGGCTTTGCTCAGATCCGCAGTGGCTTGTTTGTCTTATGGGCAATTCCCAGAGTTGCATTCCAGCCCAAGATGGTGTCTTATTTACAGTTTCTGTTGCTGTGGTGAAACACCGTGACCAAAAGCAAGTTGGGGAGTGACAGGTGTAAGTGGCTTTCACATCCTAGTCCTTCACCGAAGGGAGTCAGGACAGGAGTTCAAGCAGGACAGGTACCTGGAGGCAGGAGCTGGTGCAGAGGCCATGGAGGGCGCTGCTTACTGGCTCACTCCTCATGGTTTTCTCAGTCTGCTTTCTTTTTTTTTATTGTATATTTTCTCTTATTACATTTCAGATGTTATCCCCTTTCCTGGTTTCCGCCTCCTGGAAACACCCTACCACACCCTTTCTCCCCCTGCTTCTATGAGGGTGTTCCTCCACCCACCCACCCACCCACCTCCACCTCCCCACCCTCAATTCTCCTACACTGGGGCATCTATAGAGCCTCCTCTGTTGGGGACCCCACTCTCAGTCCAGTGGTTGATGTGAGCATCTGCCTCTGTATTTGTAAGGTTCTGGCAGGGTCTCTCAGAGACAGCTCTATCAGGCTCCTTTCAGCATGCAATTTTTGACATCCACAATAATGTCTGGGTTTGGTAACTGTATATGGGATGAATCCCCAGGTGGGACAGTCTCTGGATGGCCTTTCCTTCAGTTTCTGCTCCACACTTTATCTCCATATTCACTCCTGTGAGTATTTTGTTCTCCTTCTAAGAAGGACCAAAGCACCCACATTTTGATCTTTCTTATTGAGCTTCAGGTGGTCTGTGAATTGTATCCTCGTTATTTGGAGCTTTTAGGCTAATATCCACTTATCAGTGAGTGCATACCGTGTATATTCTCCACTATGTTCATAGCAGCCTTATTTCCAGCCAGGTGCTGGAAAGAACCCAGATGTCCCTCAACAGAGGAATGGATACAGAAAATGTGGTACATTTATACAATGGAGTACTACTCAGCTATTAAAAATGATGAATTTACAAAATTCTTAGGCAAAAGGATAGAACTCAGTCTGCTTTCTTATAGATCCCAGAACCACCAGCCCAAGGATGATACCACCCACAGTGGGCTGGGCCCTTCCCCCATCAATCACTAATTAAGAAACTTCTTGTAGTCCTTCCTACAACCCAATCTTATGAAGGCGTTTTCTTTAATTGAGGTTTACTCCTCTTAGAAGACTTGAGCTCATGTCACATTGACATAAAACTATCGGGTGCAGGTAGGATCTTTAAAAGGACTAACAGAGAGACTCCAGGACCTTAGCTTGCTTTCCTCCCCCATTGACAACTGTAGTAGATCGATGGTATGCATCTAGGGTGGATTTACCTGTATATAGGAGTGTTCCTCTCCTCTTGGAGGAGAGAGGTACATGGCTGAAGTCAAGTGATGGGTTTTAGGAGTAAGGCCGGAGGATATTGGTTGTAAGTCAATAACAGTGAGTCCGAGTGAGTGGTGGATGAGACTTTTATCTGATTAGCTTTCCTTTCCAAGAGGGAAGAAAGAACATTGGCGTAGGGGAGCTGGAGACAGAGGAGGCTTTGCTTGGAGTCTGTTCTTGTTGCAGTGAGAAGTGCCGGGCATCCAGAGATGTCAGCCAGGCTGTTGGACTAAGGGTAGGAGCGCTGCTGAAGGAATCTGTCTGTAAGGGGTAACGGAAGCATGTGCAGTGAACACGGCTCTATCTACAGCAGAGATGTGGGCCATGAGATCCAATCCAGAGAGGTGGTGAGGGATCCCAGGAGGACATGGGCAGGAAAGAACCTCAGGAACAACTGGAACATCTCTACCCACCCCTTGGGTTTCCTGTCTCATTTCTACAGTTAATACTTGGTCTACTGTGGTGACAGCTGCTGTCTGTCCTGTGTGAAGCCTCCCCATTCCAAGAGGCACAAAATGCAGTGGGTGCTTTCATCCCTCTGAAAGCATTAACTGTATTAAATAATAGGTTGCATTATGATACCTTCATACACACGTATAATATACAAATGTGCTCTTTTTGGTTTGATGTGGTGGTGGTGGTGGTGGTGGTGGTGGTGGTGGTGTGTGTGTAGGTTAAAGACCAGTCTGGATGTCATTCCTGCCCACCTTGTTCTTTGAGACAGGGTCTCTCACTGGCCTGAAACATATTGATCTGACCAAGCTAGCTGGCCAGCCAGCTGAGTTTAGAGGATCTGCTGGTATCTCTTAGTGTTGGGATTTTAATCATATGACACTAGCCTTTTTTTTTTAAACCAAGGTTTTGAGAATTGAAGCCAGGGCTTCCTGCTCAGAGGATCAGCAGGTTGCTGACTGAGCTATCCCCTTAGTCCAGTGGAATGAATGTATTCTTGGTTTGCGACCAGTGGTCTCCCTGGTGCATTGCCTGATTCTTCATTTTCCATAGGAAGCATTGCCCATGGAGGCTGGAGGATTCTAGTGCCAGCAGTCACACTTGGTTGTGTGTCAAGAGGTCTTGCTCTCTTCATAGGCTTTTGAACATTTGCAAAATAAAAGACACTTTCTGCTTCTAGAAGTCTTCACTTCTCAATGTTTAAATAGTCGTACAGGTTCAGTGAAGAAGAAATCTGAATTCCCAGCCTTTTGTTTGTTTGTTTGTTTTTCGATACAGGGTTTCTCTGTGTAGCTCTGGCTGTCCTGGAACTCACTCTGTAGACCAGGCTGGCCTCGAACTCAGAAATCCGCCTGCCTCTGCCTCCCAAGTGCTGGGACTAAAGGCGTGCGCCACCACTGCCCAGCTTCTTCCCAGTCTTTCAATCATAGAGTATTTCATATAAGCTTTCACTTTTTTTTTTTAACTTTCAGTGATGCTTCCCACTCTGTTCTGGGTGAGAGCAGACACCAGTGTTGCCATTGCTGAGGAGCAAGCACAAGAATAGTGAGTCTGACTCCTGGGTGCCTCTCATCAGTGGCATATGCTGACTGTCTTCTGAGCAAGCCATGTTCTGTCACTTTCTCATCTAGTGGTTGGCTCACTACTGCCACTTCATGTCACATTTAAATTTATTCTGTTTATAGAAATCCAGGCAGAAAAGATTCATAGTATTGGCAGTTGATGAAGGCAATTCAAGCTTGATTTTTGACACCGAGATTCGATGTGAGTTCAAGTCAAACAGTACATTCTGTCTCCCTTCCCACTGGGCAGGGCTTTGTGGCTGGCAAAGTCATGATCTAGTTTGGGTCAGGTCTCAGGACTTCCAAAGAAAGCTTTGATTGGGAAATGAGGGGGTTTGAAAGGCGCCGTCCAAAATATAACTTTCAGAGGTACGGACTAAAAAAAAATAAATGAAAGAAAATTGGATTAATTTGTATCATTCTACCATTTTGATTCCAAGTTTACAAAACAAAATGTTCCTTAAAGAAAGCCTAGCCTTGACTCCAGAAGTGAGGATTCTGCACTGCAAAGAGCAAGGGCGGCCGAGGGGGCTGAGGATCCCTAGGAGAGATGTATCTGGAGACCTCTGGGGCCTGATGGTGATTGCTGGGCTCTGCCAAACTTTCCATGTGAATTCCTTTGGAATTATGCTTTTGAAAGCAGATCCCAGTCCCTTCTGCTGTTGACTGTTTTTCAAGTGAAGTAACGGGAACCCAGAGGCAAGTCTGAAAGTCCAAGTGTTTTCCCCGTGGGTGGTGAGTGTCTGCCTGAAAATCAAGCTGGCAAATGGGGTGAGAGCCGGAGGAATTATCCTGGGTGTGCAGCTCAGGGAAGCAGCTCAAGCTTGCAGAGTGTACTGTGTCCTGGTTCCCACTCCAGCTCTGCCCATCACTCTCTGACTTTGAGCGAAGGGCTTGGGCTGTGGGAGCCTCAGATTCTTCATCTGAGCACTGGGAAGACAGGCATCTGTCACAGTTAGTGCCTCTTGTCACCTGGACACAACCAAGAGTCACCTGGGCAGAAGGCATCTCCATTGAGGGACTGGCTTATGGCCATGTCTGTGGGGAATTGGTGCTAACTGTTGATTGATGTAGAGGGCACAGCCCACTGTGGTCAGTGTCACCATGGCACATAGCCCTACAATGTATAGGAGTGGTGGATAGTGAAGTAATGAGCAGTCTTTCCCCATGGTTTTGTTCCTGCTTTGATTTCATTCACAGAGGGACTGTAACCTAGAAGTGGAGGAGGAAGTAACCCTTTGCCCTTGGAATTGCATTTGACCAGAGTGTTTTCTCATATAGACAGAAAACAAATTACAGTATCACCTTGTGATGGGAAGTGTGTCCAACATTTTACCACTGTAACAGGATGCCGTTATCTACAGATTCATGCTGGAGAACCATGTGGTAAAATTATAACGACAGCAAAGATATCCCCTAAGTACATGCAAAAGCACTAAACATCACAATGTTTTATGTAAGTGCACAGTTCTGTGTTGTGGCACCTTCATAGCTGTCCTGGGCCTCTTGTGGTTGGCAGTGCCTCATTGTTCATTGGGCATCCACTATGACTCCTGGCCCAGGAAAAACTGGAGCAGCAAATACCACAGTCACAGCCAGCAACCTTCCCTACGTGTCTTTTGGGGGGATGCTTGTGATGGATACGCATCAGGATGTTTCATGGTGTACATGATCTGTAACCTGTCAGCTTTCCTGATGCCAGACATTCTTATTTGCTGTGGATTACCAAGTGTCTGAAAGCTCATTTAGTGTCAGCAATCACAAAGGAGCCATGCAGAAGACAGGAGGGATATAGATGTGAACCCACACTGAGTTTGACAAAGCCCCTCCCCCGTAACTCTGGAATTTTAAGGATTCTTGTTTGTAAAGCATAGGCTATGAATAGGGAGGGAACAGGGATGTGTGTAGTTCAATGGCATTTATAAACATGATGGTGGGTGGAAGACTAGTCCCTTGTAGACACATTCTTTCTTTTCAAATTTTTAACTATGTGTCTGTGTGTACACATGTGAACATGAGCTTGGAGCCTGCTGGGGCCAGAGGAGTGGATCCCACAGAGGATGTAGTTAGAGACGATTATGAGCAACCTGATCAGGGTCCAGGGGGCTGACCACAGGTCCTCTGTAAGAGTAGAATTCTTCTCAATTGAGCTGTCCCTCAGCCACCATGATCCCTTTTATAAACATTAATTTTTCAGAGCCACATGAAAAATGACTGTCCTGGTCTACAAGGAACAGCAGTTTCATGGCCCACAGAAACTGGCTAATGGAACTTGGATCTTCTTGTTGTGTTTCTGTCCTTCGATGTGTGCCTAGATTGACGGAGAAGGAATGCTCAGGTTTCAAGTCACAGGAAACTTAACAGCTAGTCATCACTACTGGTGTGCAGAATAATGAAATAAACAAGAATGTATTTTTGTCTGTCTAGCATGAAGTTGATTTATAAGACAGGACCTGCACTGAACTTTGATAAATAACCAGGAGTTATTTTGAGTCCAACCTTCATACTGTATCACGTGAAGATAATTGCTTGCCCAGAAGGAGATATTTTCACATACCGGTCATGCTGTGAACTGTTAATTAAAGATAGAGTATTTTAAACCTGGCCAGTAGAGCAATTATGGCAGGGCCAGTCTATAACTGAAACCCATTAACTGCTTGTGGTTTTGCACAGCCATTTGTCATATTGCAGATAGGAGAATAGGGTGGTGCATAGGTTTGAATTTATGATATGTTTTCTTGTGGAGCTGATGGATTCTGTCTTTCCCAGTGTTAGTAAATCAAGACAAAAACCTTTTATTCATAAATTCGTACATATTATAGGAAAGGGGAAATGGATATTTTGTAAAAAATCATTGCTTCAGACATAAATCTTGCCTGACATTTGGATAAATGTACAAAACTTATTATATATCTTTTAATTTTATTAGATACTCTTTGCTAAAATTTATATTAGAAACAGCTCATAATTACACTGTGTCATCAAAGCAATTTTTTCCTAGCAGCACAATCATTTGCTGGGAACATACATAGAAAAATTACTGATGCTGCCCTGGGTTAAAATTCAGATACTTTTCCTGTAATAGAAAATTCTATTTTTATCTGTAGATGTTGCCAGTAAGACCAATTATGACACTGCACAAGGGAAATTTCAGCTGATGGTAAAAAACAGATACCTGAATTATTAAAACTCATCTTTCAACTCATTTATTGTTGTTATTATGATTATTATGATTATTATTTTATTAATGTGTGTGAATGCAGATACATATATGTTATCATATGCCTGTGGAGATCATAGGAAAAGTTGTAGGGGATTTGTCTTTTCCTTTTATCAGATGAGTCCCAGGTATTGAACTCAGGTTGTCAGGTTTGCACAGCAAGAACCTCTTCTCACTGAGCCAGCCACCTTCGCAGCCCGAGGTATCTGACTTTTACGGGCATCATTATTTAATGCTCCAAAGGGATGGTATGGTGGAAAATGCAATAGCAACAGCAGCCCGATGATCCTATTTAAATTCACAGCAGCCCATGCAAAGATTTAAAAAGCCAGATAGAATGGTGCACATCTGCAATAGCAGATCCTTCCTGCAGTGAGGGGAGAGAGGGGCCAGAGAACCCCCTGAAGCGCCCAGGTCGTCTAGCCTGCAGTAGGAACACTAAGAAAGACCTTTCCTCCAGAAGAATGAAGAAGAGAGTTAACCTCGAAAGCCAACCTCTGACTTCCATGAGTGCGCACGGACACTCTTGCGTCTACACACAAACACATACACTCACACCCTTACACAATACACACTCACACACATACATACATACTTATACACAGTCACACTCATGCTAACACACATATGTATACACACATCTTTATACACATACACACTCATATACACTCATATACATTCATATGTATACACACTCACACCCTTATACACTTACACACACTCATATATACTCATATGCACTCACATACAACACACACATATAAACTCACACACCTTTACACTCATATACACTCACACACATGCACACATTTACACCCACATACACACTTACACATACTCACATAAAGTACTCATATACACACACTCACACCCTTGTACACTTATGCTCATATACACTCACATACACACTCACACATACGCTCATATACCCTCATACACACTTATAACGTACATATACACACTAACATTCTTACACACATATATACACTCATAAACACACACTCATATCCTTACAGACACATGCATGCATATACACTCACACACAGTCACACACTCACACATTCTCACACCATTACACACATACACATACGTACATACTTATATACATTCATATAGTTACACACTCACACATAAACACATTTTTTTTAAATTCAAAGTTTCTTAAAGATTTATTTTTAGTTTTAATTTTTAATTGGATATTTTCTTTATTTACATTTCAGATGTTATCCACTTTCCTGGTTTCCCCCTCCCGGAAACACCCTATCACATCCTCCCTCCCCCTGCTTCTATGAGGGTGTTCCTCCACCCACCCACCCACCCACCTCCACCTCCCCACCCTCAATTCTCCTACACTGGGGCATCTATAGAGTCTTCATAGGACCAAGGACCTCTCCTCCCATTGATGCATGACAAGGCCATCCTCTGCTACATATGCAGCTGGAGCCATGTGTACTCCTTTGTTGATGGCT
>JADRCD010126729.1:0-14105 GCA_019843815.1 Montemys delectorum | reverse complement strand
GATCCATAATAACATTATTTTATATTTGTTACATTAGAATATTTGTAATTTTAAGAGCATTTTAACCTACTCTTATACAGATTTGTTCATTTACTTTTGGAGAACAACTAAGTGGAACTTTACTCAAATCAGTCCTCAGATATGAATGTACAGTTCTATTCTCTGTAATGAGATTTGTACATGTTGTATCTTAGATGGATTTTCTCTGTATGCTATTATAACTAAATGAAAGTTTATGCTATGCAAACAGTCCTGATTGAGGTTCCACATTAATATTTGCTCTGCTTTTAGATCCACAAGATTAAAAAATGCAGTCATTCAGAACTCATGTTTTGCAAAACCTAATTGGAACTTCAAACTCAGGGTGAAAATCTTATTCTATCAAATTAGCATTTCCTGCATTTTATTGTGTTTTGAAGCTTGAAAAATTACACCACATGTTTCTGATTCTTTTAGACAACTTTTCAAATGAATGTTGTATAAAATTATTTCTGCTCAATTTATTGTCATGCTTTAAAAAAAACTTAAAAAACATTTATAAGAGGTTGTATTTCAAAATAAATACAATTCAGAAGAACAGAACTTTACATTTAAAATGAAAGTCTGAGCCCTTGAGGTTCAAATGGCTTTTAAATAGATGAAAACAGGATTTCCCATGTACCTATAAGGAAAGCAAAGTTAAATAAACATAGAATGATGTCAGGGTTTTCCATTTAAAACATACATGCTATTTTAGAAGCTAATAATTATAGTTAATTATTCCCATTTCTTTCTGTGAGAACTGAAATTAAAAGATGGTAGGTAGACTACTTATTTTCAACATTGGTATCTTTCTTTTATATTGGATATTTTTTTATTTACATTTTGAATGTTTTTCCCTTTCCAGGTCTTCCCTTCAAAAACCACCCATCCTACCCCCGTCCTCTGCCTCTATAAGGGTGTTCCTCTATCCATCTACCCACTCCCACCTTCCCAACCAGGTAATCTCATACACTGGGGCATCGAACATCCTCAGGCTAAAAAGCTTCTTCTCCCACTGATATCCAACAAGGCCATCCTCTGCCACATATGTGGCCAGCACCATGGGTCCCTCCATGTATATTCTTTGGTTGGCGGTCCAGTCCCCTGGAGCTCTGGGGGAATCCTTCCATGGGGCTGCACACCCCCTCAGCTCCTTCAGTCCCTTCTCCAACTCCTCCATCAGGGACTCCCCTCACTTATTCCAATGGTTGGCTGTAAGCATCCACCTCTGTATTTGTCAGGCTCTGACAGAGCCTCACAGGAGACAGCCATATCAGGTTTCAATGAGCAAGCATTTCCCAACATCCACAATAGAGTCTGGGTTTGGTGGCTATATATGGGATGGATCCCCAGGTGGGGCAGTCTCTGTATCTTCTAATATGTATACCATAGGCAGGAAATACTTCTTGTCTTTTATAAACAAGGCAAACTTAGTTTAGTCAATACAACTTTGAGAAAACCATCAATATGTGAGAAAGCCAACTTAAGGTTAAAAAATTATCTATCTACAATGAAACCATTTTAAATTACTAGCTGCACATTTTAAACACAAAACAGTCTTTGTAACTAGTAAGAACCCATACAGCAAACCTTTTTGTCAGAAATATGAGACATCAATGCCCTTTGTATCAAAATATCCTAAGAGCTATATTACTACTAAATTGCTTTATCTCCCTCAAAAGTTTTAAAGCATCTCTATATGTGGGTTATCAAATGGAAAGTATATATCAAAGTACATTTCAGTTCCTTTATTTTTTTTTTACATTTTACCTATCCTATTATGGTATGTATGAATGTGTGTGTGTGTGTGTGTGTGTGTGTGTGTGTGTATCTTTGATCAGGAGGCATTTATGTGGATATTAGAGAACAACATTTTGGAGTTAGTTCTGTACTTTCAGCTACACATAGACAGGCCTTGTGTTAGCAAATTCAAATTACCTGGCTTGTGTGTCAAGCATGTGTCTGTTTTCCTGATAACATACTTCACTGGTCATAAATTTCAGTGTTTAAAATTTCTTTTTCTGAGGATGTTTTCTAGCTTAATTTTTTATTATTATCAATACTCATGTTGTGCCCAGAAATTTTATGTAATTTGAGATTGCTGTAGATCTTGTTATTTTTTTCTGACCTAGGTATATAATCTCAGCTGCTAGGAAATATATATTTGCATGCATCCTGTTTCATATCATACACAAAATAGAAAATATAATACCCATTTTACAATATTTATTAAGCATTCTAATAATTGTAGTATTAAACCAAGAGTCAATTTCCTATAAGTAGAACACTTGCCAATTTAAGTGTATTAAAAATCACTTATAAAACAAGTGACTGGGCATACTGGTGAGGTATTATCCTCTGTATCAGTCAATTAGCTACTAGTTCTGTGTTCCTGATGGGCCACAGATGCACACAGCCACTCAAGAGCTATCTGGATTGTCAATGAAACATATATCAGTTCATTTTAAAAATGTCTTAAGTAGATCAAATGCTGGGCAATTCTAAGCCTTCCCACTGACAGCAAACATTCCCCTCTAATACTTCTGAGTTAACATATTTTAAAATTTTTATTTCATCTCTGGTACCCCAAACACAATTGGGGAAGTGGTCCATGTAGCCCCTTTCCCTGATTCTCACAAAAAGCCATGCCTTTAAGTATGGTCTTTCTTCCTCCCCATAAGTGCCTTCCTCTCCTCTAGTTCGTAGCCCACATAAATCTAAAAGACCTGCCTAAGTCTACTTGCACAGCATTGGCCAATGGTTCTTTATTGATTGATCATAAACCAACTGGGGACAAGGACCTTCAGCATTTGGGCACACAAATTCACAATTTCAGGGAACAGTTTAATTCAAAGCATTAGAACCAATTCCCAGCATCTCACCTTTCTGTCCAAATATTTAAAAAAGCCTCTTCTCTTAGACATAAATTGAACATAACCATAACAATTGTTTATATTACACTGTATGATATACAACTGACATCTAGTCTGTCATATTTGTCAATTAGATAAAATACTCTGTCACCTAGCCTAACTAAAGAGCTTATAATTCTATAGATGGATTATGTTCTTATTTTAGCCTGTATCACCATCTGAAAATCATACTTTTAACTCTATATCATCTTTTTCAATGCTAGACAACATGAATTTGATTATGAGACTATAACTAGTCTTCAACCCTGTCATAAATCCTACAATGAATTAAATATTACCTGAATATTTAGGAAACACAAAAACATAGCTTCTAAAACTTAAACAAATTGTAGAGACAGCTGACTACCTGAACTTGACTATCCTATTCCTTAAAATGTTAGAGCATGTCTTCAGTCTTCTGACCCAGAGCCATTTGGTAGATCTTGAAATGAAGCAGGATTATGAAGGACTAGCTTACCCTATTTTGGAAGAGCTTTGTAGTCTACTATCCCACATCTGTGTGTCTTCTTTGGACAGTATTTTGACTGCAGAAGAATAGGCACTTTTTTTCCAGTGAGTATTTTGTCATTACTGGAGCAACTCTATATGGAGTTTTTGATGTTCAATTTCTTCTTTGGAGGAGAATGGCAAAGCTCTTAGGAGCAGATATGTGTCATTGTCAAATGATCCTTAGTAACATGATATCATTGAATGTCACATTCTGTAGATTTCTGATGTTTTTGAAAACTATATAGCTATGTAAAATATATCGGAACTGTTAAACCTTAACTACTCTTAGACATTTTTATTAGAGTAAATTGAAAATATTTTATTAAAATTAAATCATAATCTAACATATCAATGAGTTTACTACATAGCCCTTAACTTGTGCTACTTAATCATCCTAAAGAGTTTGTAATAGCAGCTATTAAAAAAGCTGGGTCAAAGCCTTATATTTTTAAATGAGTTATGTAGGCACAATATTAATTTCAAATTTTATACCAATATATAGATTCATACCAATGAAAACCTTATTTCTATATCAATATATAAATTCTGTACCAATGTTAGAAACTGTAACTTCAATTTTATATCAATTATAATAATTTTCATTAAAGTAAGATTATGGCTACATAATGCTTTGTTCAAGAGTAAATTTAGTAATCCATCCCATCTCCCTGTTTAAAATTATGACCATTTCCAAAACATCCGTTAAAATGACAGTCTATCTATAATTTGTCAAATAACCATAACCAGATACCCAAACCCAAGGAGTCAGGTCTGTTCATCTAACGTTTCAGACAGATCCAGTCAAACTTGAGGCAAGCTCTGAGCCTTCTAAGCACACAGAGACTGGATAACGGATGTTAAAGCTAGCTTTCTTAAGTCTAATCAGTTTTTCTAATTTTCCTATCCCTCCCCGTCCCTTTAAAGAGTTTCTTGTCACCCCTATTCATCAAGAAGAATCTTGTTACTTAGTTGTCTGATATATAGGAGTTTTATTAATCTTTCAAGCCTGTCTTTACAAAGCTTCTCAATTACTGTTTGCCAAGCTACTGATCAGGATACATACAAAGAAAGCACTACGAAAAAACTATATGATACATTCTCTTCCTTGCCTTCCTCCAGTCTCTTCTCTATTTTGTCATTAGACATATTAAGGGAGAGTGAAAAACATTAAGACAGCTCAAAGTAGTTAGATTGTAGTACAAACATGATGAATTAGGCAGAAACTGAGAGAATAGCTAATTAATAACTGGTCCAACTTGAGACCTATCCCATGGACTATCACCAATCCTTGACACTATTACTGACACACTGCTATTATTGCAGACAGGAATCTAACATGATTCTATTCTGAAAGGTGCAACCCAGCAGCTGACTGAAATGAATGCAGATACCCCCAGCCAAACAGTGGTTGGACCTTGGAGACTCTTATAGAAGAATACAATGAATGATTACAAGCTTGAAGATAGGAACTCCATAGAAAGACGAACAGAGTCAACTAATCTGGACCCTTGGAGCTCTAAGAGTCTGAACCATCAACCAAAGTACATATACAGGCTGGACCTAGTCCTCCTGACACATAAATAGCAGATGTGCAGCTTGGTCTTTCTGTGGATCCAAAACTTCTGGAGCTGTGGTTATCCCAATAGCTGTTTCCTGTCAGTGGGATATATATATATATATATATATATATATATATATATATATATATATATATTTTAGCTAGGCTGTCTTATCTGGCTTCAGTGAGAGATGATACACCTAGCCTTGCAGACACTTGATGTGCCAGGGTAGGGTGATACCGGGGAGTACCCTCTCAGAGAAGGAAAGGAGGAATGAGGAAAAGGATTGAGTGAGGGGGTGACTGGGAGGGGACCAGTGAGCAGTATGTAAACTGAATAATCTTTAACAAAAAAAAATAGAATGAAAGAAAAGGGAAAAAAAGAAAAGAAATGCTTGGAAAAAATGTGTTATCCCACTGCTAGCAATTAAGGGGATAAAGTTGTCAAGTCATGTATAACCAGTATACTATTTTTAAAAACATAGTTGAAACAATATGCTTATTCATAAAGATAAAATGAATTCCTGATGTTCCTGATATTCTATATAATAAGTTTAAATGAACAATAATAATTTAAACAATATTAATATACTTACATTCTGTGTTGAAATACTTTTTCACCCCAAAATATACAGTAGTATAGTGACCTGGTTCATAAAAGATTAATATTTTGGGAAACTATAATTAAAATCTCAGTTTAAAAATGAGTGATACAGGAATATGTTCCTGGGAATGAGTTCATTAATAGAAAGAGAATATGACAAGTTTGTACTGCAATTTGTAGAATGAGTTTCTTAAACTGGCAAAGGAATAAAATGTACTTTGAGAGTGAACAGGTAAGAACAAAGTTCAAAGTAATTATATTAATTGGCTTCTACTATGATTTCTAATATATAAAAGATGAGTAAGGCAAGAAAAGAAAGAACTTTATTAAGAGAAAGAGCAAAGGAAGGCAAGAAAACAAAAAAGAAAGAAGGAAAGATACAACAGAAAAGTAAAAGTAATAAGAAATATTTAGAGATAGAAATTGAACAATATAATTAAAAATTGTAAGTGAATTGAAAATATCACGTTTTTATTTTTTTCTTTCATGCTCTTATATCTTTACTCATTAATTTTGTTTTAGACAGAGATTGTGTGGGTAGTCTAGCCTGGCTACTAACTCCTGACACTCAGTCTCTAGTTATGGCATTATAATTGTATGGCACAGTTCAATGCCTGGATAAATTGAAATTATTAATGTATAATACCTTTCAGTAAATAATATTGTAGTAATTAATTAATGCTGCAAACACTTAAGGTACTACATAAACTAAATGCTAAGTAACATGCATCCATCTGTAATTTTATATTCATTTAGTTATACAAGAAGAATAACAGTAAACACTTAAAATGACCAATGTCATGACTGAAACTTTTTTAGTATATATCAATTTCTATTAGTTAATATTTGATGTGGTGTAGTGGATATTCCTGGTTGTCAACTTTACTATATCTGAAATGAACTACAATCCAGAATTAGAAGGCTCACCTCTGGCCCTAATCTGGAGGCTGAGAGATACAAGTTTCTGACCTGAATCTTGGCATGGAGATTTTGAGGTATAGTCGCTATGAATCCCAGAAGATTAAGATAGGAAGATCTACGAGTTCAAGATCATCTGGGGTTACAGGTGTACTGGTATAATGGCTATGAATCCTAGAAGATTAAGATAAGAAGATCTACAAGTTCGAGATCATCTGGGATTAAATGTGTAGTGGTATAGTGGCTATGAATCCTAGAAGATTAAGATTGGAAGATCTACAAGTTCAACCAAGGTCATCTGGGATTAAAGGTGTGTGCCACACACGTTTAATCTGGACCACACCTTTTGCTGGAGACCTATATAAGGACATTGGAAGAAGGAAGGCTTGCTCTGCTTCGCCTGCTTGCCTTGTGGGACTGCTGGATCCCTGGACTTCCATTCACAGCTGCTGCCGACCATTGTTGGGAGTTGGACTACAGACTGTAAGTCATATTATTTTACTACATAGAGACTACCATAAGTTCTGTGACTCTAGAGAACCCTGACTAATACATGTGGTAAAGCAGTTATTACTGTAATAAAATATAAATTATTTAGAACTGAAAATTTTCAGTTAAATTTAACTTGACTTTAGTTATAAAGTATTTTTAATATTCATTTATTTTTGTTTTACGTGGATGACTGTTTTGGTTGCACATGTGTTTGTGTACCATATACACAAAAATGTAACATTTGACCTTCTGAGAGAGGAAAATAACCTACAGTCCCTTCTAGCTATTATAGGTATGAACCACAACAACTAGCATAACACAATATCCTCAGGAGTACAGTAGTGGAAAGCATAACTTGGCAGTAACAAATAACTGCCTAACTGGTCTTAGGGACACCCAACAACAGAAAAACTTGGTACCAGAAACTAAACCAATTATTTGTGTCAAATGAAGTCATAGATTTAGGAAGAGAACCTACAGTATTTTACTAAACTAGAATAATCCCCAACAAAAATCTAAACCTTTATACTTACAATGAAAGATAAATGTCATCTTTATTTCTCATGAAATAAACCATAACCCATCAAAATGAAGAGTACAAGTGATAATTTAGTACCTATATTCAACTTATATATCTATATCATTCCTACATATAACATCAAATAATCATAGCAGAAGAGAATGTGGAAAGATTTTAAAAGACAAAAGACTATAAAATTTTCTGAGACTGCTAATTTTAGAAATGTCACAAAGGCTACTCCCATGAAGTCTCATCAATATGAATGGCTAAAGAACTTCTGGGAGTATTGGCATTCATAATTTAAAGCTGTACTACAGAGCAATAGTAGTAAAACCCAGATATTATTTGCATAAAAACAGACAGATTCATCAAAGGAATCAAATTGAAGACCAAGAAATAAACCCACAAATCTATGGAAGCTTTATCTTTTTGACAAAGTCGTTAATACCATACAATGATTAAAAAAAAAAAAAAACACATTCAACAAATGCTGCTGTTTTAACTGTATGTCTCCATCCCAAAGAAAGTAAATAGATGTATAATTATTACTCTGTAGAAAAATCAAGTCCAAGTGGATCAAACACTTCAATATAAAATGGGATATATTAAATTGAACTGAGGAGAAAGTGAATGGTAACCTTGGATGCACTGAAACAAGAGACAAGTCTCTATACAGAACACCAATTGTTCAGGCACTAAGATCAAAATTTAAGAAATGGAACTTCATGAAATTGAAAAGGTTCTGTAAGACAAAGGACACTGTCAAAAGGACAAATCTACAACGTATAGAATAAGAAAAGATCTTCTTCAACCTTATATCTGACAGAGGAGTGATACCCAAATATATAATGAACCCAAAAAATTAAATTCTAACAACCCAAATAACCCTACTGAAGAATGGGATACAGAGATACATAGAGAATTTTCAACAGAAGAATCTCTACTTGGTCAAGAAGTACTTTAAAAATGTTCAAATTCCTTATTCATCTTGGAAATGCAAATCAAAATGATCCTGAGGTTACATCTTACACTTGTCAGAATTACAAAGATCAAAACTCCAGTGACAGCATATGATGGCAAAGATGTGGAGCAAGGCAAACACTTTTGCATTACTGTTAGGATAGCAAACTTTTACAACCATTTGGAAATAAATTGGATGCTTTCTCAGAAAATTGGGAATAGTTCTATCTCAAGACCCTTCTATACCACTCCTGAACATAAGCGCAAATGATGTGTCATCATGTCATGAACACATGCTCCACTATGTTCATAGCAGCTCTATTCATAGTGGCCAGAAACTGGAAACAACTGAGATTTCTATTAACTGCAGAATGGATACAGAAAATGTAGTACATTTGTACAGTTGAATACTACTCACCTATTAAGTACAAAGGCATCATGAATTTTGTGGGCAATTGAATGGTACTAGAAAATATCATTGTGACTGAGGTAAACCGTACTCAGAAAGACACACATGAGATGTTCTTATAAGTGGGTACTAGTTATAAAGTACAGGATTCTAATGCTACAATCAATATAGTCTAAACAAGAAGGAAGGCACAAGTGAGGGTAGATGCTTGAATTTTAATCAGAAGGGATAATAAAATAGACATCAGAGGTTGACAGTGGAATGGAACTGGGTAGGAGGGGAGGTGGGAGGGGAGTAAGGAGGAACAAATACGGGGAGGTAGAGCTGAGGAAGAGAGAACAGGGAAAGAGAACTGAAATCTGGGGATGGGGTCATGGAAGAGAGCCAACCCTTGACACTATTAATGATATTCTGCTATACGTGTAGACAGAAGCCTAGCATAACTGTCATTTGAGAGGCTTCACCTAGCAATTGATGGGAAATGATGCATGCATAAACCCACAGCCAAACATCCAGCAAAGCTCTCAGAATGTTGGTGAAGAACTAGAGGAAGAATTGATCAATGACACCACAAGAGACCCTACAGAATCAAGTAATCTGGTCCCATAGGGACTCACAGAGGCTGATTCTACCTACCAAAGAACATTCATGGGACAGACCTACAACTCCTATGTATATGTTACAGAAGCATATCCTGATCTTCATGTGTTTTTTCTAATAACTGGAACAGGGACTTTCTCTGACTGTCGCCTGCCTTGGTATACCATTCACTTAGCTAGGCTTCTATGAGTCACCTCTATAGTAGGAGATACCACTAGTCCTACTGTAACTTCTTATGACAATATTTATTGATATCCATAGAAGGACTCTCCTTTGAAGAGAAAGGGATGAGGGAATGAGGAGAGAGAAGATGAATGAGAAGGACTGGGAGAAGAGGAGGAAGGAAACTGCAATTTGGCTATCTATAAATTAAATTAGATAATAAAAGAAGTAAATCTCAAATGGCTACTTTGAGAATTAGTCTGTCTGAACTGCCATGATTATACTTATAGATAATATTTATTATGTAGTATATATCAAATAAGTTAGGCATATATAGTTTACTTGCACACGCATACACACACACACACACACACACACACTTTAGTTTACTTATAATTGTTTAGATATCAAATATCTCCTTCATAAACTTGCGTGTTAGGTACTAGTTTCAGCAGTAAATGACAATTATTTATTGAGATCACAGTTGAATATGTTATTAGAAGTTAGGGCCTACTTGGATGAAGTAGAGACCTCAGGAGTATAAGTCATTGGAAGGTTCATCTTGTTCCAAGCCTTCCCTGTCTGTTTGGATTCTTGCTCATCATAAGGTAGGTAGTTTTTCTATACCACATGCTTCTCCCACATGCTATCTTGCCTCATTGTGGACCAGGAAAATGACAACTTTGTAAACATTGACTGACACTATGAACCAAAACAAAACCTTTAGTACTTTTCTCAGGTGTGTTTTCACAACACCCCCCCCCCCAAAAAAAAAAAAAACATGAATGACACAGAAACTAACCACCCAACCAGAAGATGAGAACTAGAATTGCCAAGACAGAAACTAAGTTAGGGAGATTCAGTTAATTAGGGGAACAAAAACTTGAACTTAGTCTGTCAAAATTCACTCTTTCCTTACTCATGAAAATAAGAATGCTATGTGGAAGAGGTATCTCATGTTTTTCCCTTTCTACTGACCCTTGTCTCAATCTAACTCTACAGCATTCAGATCATGTAATCAACTTACCAACTTGTAAAAAAGCAATTTAACATTTTTGTTGCAGATAAAATCTTAAAAATATGAAGGACTAAAATAGACTATCTAAATTAAAAAATAAAATAAAACTGAAGAAATAGACAGGAGGATTGTTCTCCAATTTTACCAGTTATCGTAATCTCAGCCAACAAACACAATGTGCCATTTGAAACATCTAGAACATAGGCATGTTTGTTTGGTTAGATGTCCCTTTATCAAGACATGACAATCTGGACAGTAAAGATAAACTCTCCTCCTCAACTCAGTGTTTAGTATAGATTGGGCAAGTCTAATGCTATAAGTAAATATCTGTAAGACCCTGATGACCATACCCAGTTTCTACTCACTGAGAGCAAAGATTCAGGACTATTTACCCTCACTGGACAATCCTATACAGCACTGGTGACATATGACACTACAACTAGTTCCTGCATACTACAAAGAAGTAATATGAACAGATTAACAGAGAAGTAGATTGGCACAACCTTGAGTTTGCCATCCATAGGAAAGAAGTGTCAATGATTAATCAGTCTTTATTAGATGTAAGAAGCCGCAGTGAGCGGTGATAGCCAGTAGATGGCGTTGACATCTGGTGCTCTCCCAAGTTTACAGATAAACTGCACATGTGCCTAGGGACAGAGCGCGCCAACTCACGAGCCAGCCCGGGCGTATTGTGCTCCTGAGCAAACAGCCAATCAGAGATGAGCATGCCGCTCCAGGGCATATATAAACAGTGCTTTTGGGGTGTCGGGGGTCGCCCTCTGGAAGATGTAATAAAGAATGGCTGCAGAAGGATCTTGTCTGTCGTCTGTGTGTCTGTCCTGCGCGCACGACAATTAGAACCTTCCAGATCAACAGGCTGAAGGCTCCTGGGAATTTTGATATAAAGGATATCAAAAGTTTTATCTTGTACATTAAAATCCATAGATATTTAAAAAGAATGATGAGTCTTTAACTTCTGAAACAGTGCCTCAATCTACTGGAAATTTCAAAGCATCATTGAGATACCAATATGCCTCAGAGGAGACACAGCCTCATGTAGTTAAAGTCTCAAGAAACATTACAGAAAATCCTTTATCAGGAATAAACTGTAAATCAATAAACAATTTACAATACTGTTGAAAAGGGATTGCATTCATCTTTTACTGAGAATAGGACAGTAACATGAGGAGAAGAAGGAGGAGAAGAATGATGAAGAAGAAGAGGCAGGGGTTCCCATCACCTTATAAATTTGACTACATAAATTTGCCGTTAGTACATAATTGTCTCAGTGTATAAGACAATAATGTATACAACTTTTGCTCAGAAAAAGTTTCCTCACACAGGAAAAAATAAAACTAATTCAAACACTACCCAGTGAGCAAATATAAATATTCAGGATATAGTGAGAGTTGGAAGGGAAAAAGCAACCTAAGATCAGTATGAACGTGAAGCTGTAAAATAAAGTCAAGAAGCAGATTCTAAGGTACAGAGTGAAGTTGCAGGAATGTCTAAGCCAAGAAGACCGTCAATCACTACAGGTTTTAAGAATATTTTGTCATGTTTTACAATATCATGTGATGCAATGAAGTGGGATTGAGGGCAACAATGGGAAGACTGACAAAATCAGAAATTACTAGGAGAAGAGTTCTAATTTCACATTGAGAACAATTGTGTACCACCAGTAAAATCTAAAAACTGAAATGTAATGGTCAGGTTTGTGTGTTGGGGGAACATAAGCTTCCTAGAAGGATCAAATAGAAGCATGTAAGAGAACTCTTTGTAGAACATTCAGCAAGCCTCCTGAAGAATAGTGAGGAATAGTGGAGAGATGGCTAGTGAAGTTGCACAGTTAGCTATAGAAATAGCTTTAACACTGGTTTCTCTTTAGAAATGATTCTGAATGAAGCATTAGGAATAGGAATGGAAAAAGAAAAAGGTTGATATTCAGTTAGAAAAGCAAGGTGAAAAAAGTGAGATAAAAGATGTAGAGCATATGTGGGAATGGCTACTATGTAATCAGACTGTGCTAAGTATCTCAAGGAAAAAGGAATAAAATTTAGTTATTTATTGGAAGAATTAGCCTTCAAATATACATTTTATTTCTTCAAGAAGGGTTTATACATTTCATTAGCATTTTTCTTCAAAATCTCAAACTTTTAGAATAAAAGGCTTTGTAATTAAAATATTTTTAATATGTGCCAAAAATATTTATGAAATTCAATATGTATTCCAGATTTCTTAAATGAATAAATGTAGAGAATGTCATTACAACACAAATTTGACTAAAAAAAAAAGCACAAGACATTTTAATGAGTAAATAAATTAATGCACGTACCATTAAACTCTAAACCAAATAAAACTGTCATTTTGCTTTTATGTGTTATTTCCAATGTAGCATGTCAGAATTAATTAAGTGCATAGCCATTGGTTGAAATGTGAGTCTGTTGAATGCATTGAATACAAGACAAATTTCCCCTAAAGTACAAAATTTAAGACTTTCTTATTGGGTAAAAACAAGTATTTGGTATAGTAGAAAAACCTACTGAACAGATAGACATATTGACACACATATTATCAAATGCAACCTAATTTTAAAGAATCAGTGAAATGGCTCAGCAGGTAACAGAAGTTCAATCCCAAGATCCTATTATCAGAAGGAGGTAACTAATCTGCAAAAGTTGTCCTCTGACCCTGTCTCGGGCACCATGGTATGCAATTGTCTGAATAACCATAAACACATACACAAGCACACACACTAATGGATAATATTTAAATGTTTACAAAACTGCAGATAACAAACATTCATTATCATAAGATTGCAAGAATCATAATTAAAGTAAACAAACCTATATTGAAAGTGTAAAGAGAAGCTTGGAAACTGGAAGGAAAATATAAATTTCAAGATAAAAAAAAGTAGATGATAGTTCTTCCCAGACTTACATGTACACAGAAACTACAATGATTCTTCCACCTACATAAACCACATGAACCTTATCCACTTTAATAAAATAGAGGGTGGTCTGAAGTTCCTGGCAGTAAAGAACTGTTTCAGGTAGAGGAAATGTCAATGCATCAATTATTTTAAGTGTAAGATACTTTTGTAAAATTAAATAAATCCCAAGGAAAATGAAAATTCAAACAAACTAAGAGAAAATAACACCAAATAAATGGGCTAAAAGAACTTTAATAGAAGGTATTCTTATAAAGTAAAGATCAGACAATAGTAACAATTCATACCTCTGAATGTTTGAGGAATAGGCAAAAGTCGCCTAATACAATAAGGTTACATAATAGTTCAATATTAAGTTTTTAAAATTATTATACTCAATTACCTGTAAGAATATGCACTGAAAGGGCAATTGTGAAAGGCTAATAGAACTAAGTTCTTGTCATCATTTATACTACTCAAGCAAGCAATACC
>JADRCD010126728.1:0-35123 GCA_019843815.1 Montemys delectorum | reverse complement strand
TGTGGGACTGGCTGTAGAGCTTGAAAATTAATATTACCAACATATCCTAAGTGACTGAAATCCAAAAATATGAGGAATTAGAAATTTGTTGATTGTCATCCAATGGTCTCTCTAATTTGGTAATTGGAGAAATAGATCCAATATTGTACAATCTATATATACTTTCAGCTTGTTTGTGACAGTGTTTTGCTGTGTACAATGTAAGGGTCTTGAAATCTTGCTTCTCCTATCTCAGTCTCTCTATTAGTATTGTTTATTTCATGTTTTTACACTATACTATGGTTTTCAGAACAGCTTATATATTTCAAAAGTACTTATATACTCAAGGGAGACATAGACAATTAACTTGGGAGGTGGCTTGTATGAAAGAGAACAACAAAGTGAAAATGAATGCTTTGCCTGACATTTGTAACTCTTGTATCAAGTTTGAAGAAGAGGACTTTATAAGTTACTCTTTCTCTGAGATGAATGCTTTTCAAAATCATCACAGCCAAGAACCAGATTCTTATCCTCACCTAATGTCTGTACCACCTTCCATGTAGAACTATTGTTCATTGAAACAATTGGTGAATGACTTTATGGATAGACCATCTTAATACACATACCATTTCTTAAATGAATGTAACCTGTTCTCTGTGGGCTGAGAATAAAGTCACTCACTCAAGTCAAATAGCTTTTTGACCATAGCAGGAAGTCTGTATCTAAAAATCGTGCCTACATTTCATTCCTTGGCGCAGCAGAACTGTCAACTCTCAGCTTAGCTATGATGGAGGTAAAATCCTTCGGTGATTTGAGGGTCATGGAAGTACAGCCTTATTACAATGAATCCAATGTCTAAAAATTGTTCTTATTTTGGGCTTGTACCACAGAAAGAGCCAAGATTTTAAACTCTACTAAATACAAAACAAACAAACAAAAAGACTTTACATATTTATGTTCATTTAAGAAAATACTAGTGGTGATGTATTATTTTGAAATATACAGTTAATATGTTTGGAGTTATTTGAAATTTATAGTGAGAAAAGCGTATGTATTTGCAGTATTGCTGTAGACAAGCATCTACATAACACTGTTAAATTGATTGTTTTATATCAAACAACTTTTATAATACTATTTTTATTATAATATTTTATAAATTTTAAGGAATATGACAAAAAAGATATTGTAGGTATTGAAGAGGGGGTCTCTGGGAGGAGTTGGGGTACAAAAGGGAAACAAGAATGTGATTTAATTTGATTTACTTAAAATATGTTTTTAAATGTTAACAAATTCAGACAAATTGAAATCATGTAACTTTTCTCATCATAATGCAATAAAAGTTAAAAAAAAGGAAAAAAAAGACTAAAAAGTAAAAAAAAAAAAGAAAGAAAAGAAAAAAAGAAAAATGAGTCAAGGCAGAAAGAAATTAAAGACCTTCTATAATTCAATGAAATGAATATACAACATACCCAAACTTTTGAAACACATACAAGCAGTGATAAGGGAAAAGTTCATGACACTAACTGCCTATATGAAAACAACTTAACAACACAACTGAAAGCTCTATATTCTAGATTATCTGTTCTAGAGTCTAGAACAAAGAGATGGAAGCAGGCTTAATATGATTAGATGGAAAGAACTTGATAAATTTGTGATTGCCTGCAGCCACTCATACAAATGGGTCATCTGGAATGGGGGGGTCAAAGGGCCTGAATACTTAAGGGTACCAGAAATGCAGAAAGGAATTGAAAAAATTAGACCAACACATGGTGCACTTTCGGTCCGACATCATTTATTGAATTCTCCTTGTTACAAGTAAACAAGTACATAGGTAAAGTAAAACCCTTCCCCCAAGTTCATCAGCAATTTAGGCCAATCAGCAACTTCTTCTTCAGTCTCAGGAGGCAAGACTTCCGGCATAACTGGAACTTGGAGAGAGGCATGGCAATTAGCAGGAGGTAGGCAGAGAGGCGTGGCTCTCTGTGGCAAGGCGGGTCTGAAGAATCAGCCCTCAGCTGTAGGAGGGTCACAGTTCCTCCCTTTTTATTTGGAAAATAGTGGGATTAAGGCATAATCATACATAACAGTCATGCAGGCGAATTTTCATGGTGCCTTGGCAATCTCTCCTGCAGTATAATATCTACTGGCAAATCTCTTTACCCAACATAGGAAATCACGTGCAGTTAGTTTGAATTCTATAAACCGGGCTAATTTCATGTTTTTTTAAGAACACACAGCTACTTGGCATGTGACCCTGTCTTAGGTGGAGACTGCCAGAGACCTAGCTTGCTGAACGTGGCTTTTTCATGAAGCACCTTATTCCGGTACAACCAATGCCAAGACATGCCTCTACTGCCTGCAGTGTCAAAATTGTCACAGTCTATCTGGAGTTCACTTTTTTCTGAAGTCCAAGTGAAGTAGCACTGGTGTGTTGATAGGCAGCTAGGTGTAGACTCCTAATTGAGTTGTAAAATAGCAGCTCCCAAGCTAGGAGCCTTTTCAACAGCTTTGCCTTGAGAATAGGCCTTCAATTCAGTTGTAAATAAGTAACTTCCAGGCTAGAAGCTCTGAGATTGAGCTAAAGTGTCTTTGTGCTCCAAGACTGAGCTTGCTTTTTAGATAAAAGGGCTCTGTGAGTGAGCGAATTTTGATTGTCTTTGTACTCCAGGAATGATCTTGCTTGAGATAAAAACTCAAAAGTTTAAAAGTAACATTATCTTGAGGATGTCTCAGGCACTTTAGTTGCAAATTAGCAACGTCTAGGCCCAAGGTTTGGCCTCTAGGTATAGAGGAAAGCAGCTGTTAATTCTTAGAAAAAGGTTAGAGGCTATTTCAGCCAAGTGAACTAATAAAATTTTGTTGACTAATAAAATGTTTAGCCAATATTTTTGGTATAAAAACATGTTTATTAAAAAGATTTTGGATCAGTATCCACTTGACAAATCAATGTTTCAGGCAGCCATTGTGTTCCAACACAAATGGAGCCTCTTCCCCAGATTAAAGTGGCGTTAAGATCATATGTGTTAGGAAGTGGAGTCACATGCCATTTTATCATGGCATAAAAAACTGGAAATGTGTGGATGCCAATGGTGATCAGTAGCAGACTGACCTTTAGCATCAAATTGCAAATATATATATATGTATACATATATATTTTATATATACATATATATTTTATATATATACACAAATATATATACATATATATTTTAAAACAAGCAAAAAGCGAGGTATGCTTTAAAACAAGCAAAAAATGAAATATGCTTTTGGAGGTAACTTTGGAGTAGAGTGCATATTCCTCCTCCTTTTAATATTAAAAAAATCAAATTCTCAAAGTTCAAAGTGCACATTGAATAATTTATGGTCTCTGAGAATTATAAATTATCTCAGTAATATGGGTAACATTAAATTGTTGACAAAATGTCTTAAATGCTTGACTATAATAGTCAGTTCCATAATCTGTTTTAATCTGATTAGGAACATTAAATATAGAAATATAATATAGACAATAGCCAATTAATATTTTGTTTTTTATGTTGAGGCAATTTTAACTTGAAAGCCTGAGAAGGAATTAATAATCACATATGTATATTTTACTTTTAATTTTGAAATCAAAATTATATTTTAAAAATGTTCAAATATAATAAGTAATTGAAAGCTCTGATATATGTATGTATTTATATATCAATATTCAACTTAAGGCTTAAATTTATTACTTGATAAATAGTGACTACAGCACACAATTTAATTATTTGTGCTGAGCTGGGGGGGAATCATGAAATTAAACATGTGACTTATATATAATTTTTCTCATAAAAGGGCTGTAGAAGTATACATTGTTATGGGGTATATACATAAGTGTATAGGAAATACAAAAGTATTTTAGCAATTTGTTTACTTTGGATAAATATCAATTTTTGTCTAACAATCTTTACTAAGTAATATGCCAAATATCAATTGATAGTTTGTAATAGCCAAAATAATTGCTGTTAGAAGAAATAAATGTTTTCTAAAACATATTTATGATTTTTATTATATCACCACAACTTTATGGTAAGATATTAAACTTTACTTTGAATATGAGAAGAGTTAAATTTATATTAATGTTCTCTTTTTGTCAAATTGCTGTTGGGGGCATAGTTAAACCCACACATGTGATTATAATCAATGGCAATTGTTTACAGGAGCTTTGTTTACCATCTGTAGAAAGCTTTTTGCCTTTTACTAGACAATATCTAACAAAGGCTGAATTCCATAAGGCTTAGGACCTCATTAACTTTTTATAAATTTAAAAATTAAAGTCCCTTTAGATCCATGATAATCAATAATTTTAGCCAATGGAACTCTGTTAATTTTAACTGTACTTTTAGATTTTTTTTTTTTTTTGTAATATTAAGCCATTAAGAACCTCATGTCTATGCCTGGTAATTGGCTTGTAATTAAATCTACATTAAGAGGCTGTGAGAATTATTAGCCTGTAAATTATTGTCATGGCCACTAGATGGCGTTAGGCAGTTGCGAAACTTAAGTTTGTATGGCACTGTGGAGAGACCGGCTGCGCAATCATGGCCGGAAGCAGCGGGCAATGTTAGACGTGGCCTCACAAAGAGTGTACCTACCACCATGTCCCCGGCGGGATCGCACCCACCACTGCAGCTGTCCTGATGCACGACCTCATGGCTGCCTGGACCGGAAGATGACGCAGAGCCGCTCCTGTGAGTGGCCGCAGCTGCCACCCTCCCACCTAGAGGATGTGGCTCCATGGACATTAGCACAGCAACTGCGCTGCTGTGCCCTCCCTCTGTTTAGCCGGGGCCTCTCTCTGCCGCTGCAAGCCACCCCCCCCCCCCCCCCCCCCCGACCGCCCTGGCAACTGCTCGCAGGGACTGCTGCCTGACAGCCGGTGTCCCTGGCCTGGGCCAACCCCACAGAGTCTCCACACAAACCGACTCTGGGTGTATCTGCCACCAGCCTGCTGTGGGCCATGAACAAAGGAAGCCTCCGGCCTGGGAGCTTTGTCCCTGACACGTCCCACTAGCCACTGCCAGTCGCAAGCCAGGGCTCCCTGCGAGCTCAGTCTCCGGGTGTGTCGCCACTCCTGATCTCTCAGAAGATGGGTAAGACCGCCCACCTGCTGTCGGCCATAGTCTCTGCCTCTTTATGCGGAGCTGACGTCCTGGTGTACCAAGCAGATGAACACAGACCACCTATCTGCTGAGCTTGGTCAGGGCGGGAAGCAGAGCCTGCAGACCAAGCTGTGGGCCCACAGGGCCCAGGTCTCCTGTGCCCCGCGCTGTCATGTTGACCACGTGTAAGCACCATATACACAAGACAAACATCATAAACACAAGACACAGAGTCACAATCACTCTTTAAGACAAAGACAGAAACAAATTGACAGGTAACATAAAGTTGAAGACTTAAGATTTTTTTCCTGAATAAGCCATAGAGAAAGCAAGATGTCTCTCGATTTCTCTGTGTCTCTGCGATAGCTCTGAAGTCCATTTTCTTTCTCTTTTTGATCTTCCTATACATACTTTTTGTTTTGTTTCTAAAAATTGCTATTTTTATGTATTTTTATGTATTTTTTATTTATGCCCTACCCTGCCCGCCTGAGTGTAGCTCTAAGGCCACTGGACAACTGCCTGATTCCGGTCCTGACTGCCTGCTACTACCGAATCCCCTAAGCAGAGACTTACCTTGGCAAACCTGCCGTTCCATCTTTATTTCCTTGAGAAGCTTCTTTTGAGGTAGCGGTGAACCTTTCCTCTTCAATTCTAGCCCTATTGTTGGGCGTGACCTGTAGCCGCCCATGGCCACATATACGAATGGGTCCTGGAATGGAAGTCAAAGGGCCTGAATAATTAAGGGTACCAGAAATGCAGGAACAGTTTGAAAAAATTAGACCAACACATGGTGTGCTTTCAGTCCCCCATCTTTCATTGGATTCTCCTCGTTACAAGTAAACAGGTAGATAGGTAAAGCAAAACCCCTCCCCCAAGTTCGTCAGCAACTTGACACAATCAGCAACTTCTTCTTCAGTCTCTGGAGGCGAGACTTCCGGCATAACTGGAACTTGGAGAGAGGTGTGGCAAATAGCAGGAGGTGGGCAGAGAGGCATGGCTATCTGTGGCAAGGTGGGGGTCTGAAGAATCAGCCCTCAGTTGTAGGACGGTCACCTAAACTAAGTGAACTCAATAAAAGAAATAAAGATAACAACACAGAGAATCAATGGACAAAAAGTTGTTTCTTTTAGAAAATGAACAATATAGACAAACCTCTCTCTATCCAAGCTTTAAAACACACAGAGGGACTATCTAAATTAATATAATTAAAAGCTAAAGGGGGGCATAACATCAAACACAAAGGAAATCCAGAGACTCTTAAAGATATACTTTAAAAACCTGAACTCCACCAAATTGGAAAATCTAAAAGAAATAAATTCTTTTCTTGATAGGTATCACTTACCAAAGGGATATGATAAAATGGTTTACTGAAAGTTGTTTCATTTAGTAATAACCCCTGGTGTAGGAAAATACTCTCAAACATTAGCCTTCCTGACATTCAACTGGGCTTCAGGACCTCTCTGAGGCTAGGAAGGGTAAGGCTGCGTACTACGGGCTCCATTCTGAGGCTACCATTCTGGGGAACTGATTTTTGACCTGTGTGATTCCAATGGAGATGTTTCTTAAGAGGCACGTACTTTATACATATTCATGTTAAAGACATGTGGCTGGAAAATAAACAGCAAATACTTTAATTTGAATTTCTTAAAATGTATTTTGAAGATCTTTAATGTACAGTTTGTAGACACATTAATAAATGGGATACCTTATATATCAATATAAGAAGCTAATCTCAGTAGATAGCTGCCAATCCATACTCTCTTTCTTCTTTTGTACCATATAATTTACTTCTTCTTGGTAGCCATCAGAAAACTCACAAGGGAGAGCCAGAGAGGCTGGGATATAGACTATGTAATGATAAGAAGCACAAGATGAAAGTAGAGTGGTGGGCAGTCCTGATCAGCCAATGAAGAGGAAGTTTGTACTGATGGTGACATAGCCTCTGGTTACACTTTTGCATTACATGGTAGCTTAGCATTTCCTGATTATGGTCGTGTATATAAAATTATAGCACCATCTTCTTACAGTCAGTCATAGATCTGTAACTGAGCACCTGCAATATGGCAATAGCAATCCTTTATTCTCAAAATCTTATCATGCCACAGGCAGGTGCTTTGCCCTGAGTCTAGAAGCTAAGTTTTTACGTATGAGTCTGCTTTCTTCAACCCCTGATCTTCTCCTCTCTCTTTTGTCCCTTCAACAAGTAGGCTTCTTTAAAGTCACTCTGTAGCTGAGCAGGTAAAACTGTATTTCTCTGAGCTGAAAATAGTCTCCCTTCAATGGATACAAGCTGTGTGTTGTAGTGAACAGATGAGACGCACGAGTGAATGGTCTGCTCTATCCTGAAGTAGCAGCGGCCCCAGAGCTTCACTACAAGGAACGAGCTCTTGTTGCACACATGGTGATAGGAGCTCTCCTTTGCTCAGCTTGTACTGTTTCCTGTAGTATTGCCTGCAGTAAACACCTCCCCAAAGCCAGGTTGTACCTGCCAACTGACTCCTACTCCCCATCTCACAGATTTCAATCAGCCACACCTTTTACCAGTTCCCCCCAAACAGGCTTGTATGACAGAATTAGGGAAGGACATTGATCCTTATTCCAAACTTTCTTTGGAAGACAAATACATGCATGTCATCTTAGGCACACTCGATCTTTACCATTGCTGTGATTCCTCTCTGGATTAAAAGAAATAAACTAAAAAATAGCTACTTCTCTTAAGTGTCTTTGATTTCAAGAATGTGAAAATTCATAAGTTGATTAATTGCAAGGCAGCAGGGGAAGACAGAACATGAAGTTGCATTGATTTTTAGCTCTTCCTGGTCATCATGAAGCACAGGATGCATAGATAGGTCCCATCTCTGCGAGAAGGCTTAACTAGGAAGATTCTCATCCAAGGGTAGCCCCTGTCATATGAAGCCTGCAGTGCAGCTTTCTTCATGAAGACGGAAGTGGACAGTCAACTGTATTAGAATAGATAGAAACACGTTAAGGAATATGCTCAGCTTTCCCTATGCTCAAGGGTTAGCCATGTGGTTAACACGTCACACACTGTAGAGCTCTTCTCTGCTCTTGTCAGGCCTTCAACTATTGTCACTGGCAATGCACTTCCCTGCGTGGTACTGGATAGTTTTCTAGAGAAACAGCCAGTGGTACTTTCTTTTCAAAGAATTTGGTTGATTTCTAGGGAAACCCGAATAAAATCCAGAAACAACTCAGACGTTATAGAATAGGTGGTAAAGAGAGGAAGATGAGGAGGAGAAAGAGGAAGCGGAGGACATGGAGGATGATGAGAAGCGGGAAGAGTGGAGAACAAGGGGGAGGAGGAGAGGGGGAGGATATGAAGTTGAAAAGTTGAGGGGGAAGAGAGATGGAGGAAAGGGAGAAAGAGTGCTATTTAAGGATCCCAAGACGGTGTCTGTGGGAGTTGCAAGGAGGAAGAGGAGTATTTATTATTAAAACAAACAAACAAACAAACAAACAAACAAAAAACCCCAGAAAACAAAAAAACACTGTAATATATGTTTGAAAAATTTTTTTTTTCTAAATCTGTGTGAAGATCTGTGCTGGTATCTGCTTGTATCAGTACATCCACCATCTCCGTGAGGACTTCCACATTCTTTTCTAACATGGAATCAACTTTCAATATCAAGACCCAGCTAATATTCTTAAGGAGAACAGAGACAAGAAACAAGTCATCCAGGCCTTTGGCTTTATCATCCAATATGAGTTCCAAGTGGATGCATGCGAGATATTGTTCTTCACATGAAAGACTCTCCAGCCGCGGGATTATGCACCCAGTATCATAGCACGTAGATTTCTCACACAATACTTTCCTATGGGTAGGCTGGCAGCCAGCATTCACATCAGGTAAGAAATCTCAGTTTTAATGTTGGTTCACTTTTTCTGAAAAATCAGAAAGTGTCATTGGAAACAGTGGGATTTCTTCATGAAGTAACTGCTCGTTCTTTTCTTTTTTTTTTTAAATTTTAGTTTTGAGATTTTAATATAACTATAACATTTCTCCTTTCTTTTTCCTTCCCCAAACCCTCTCATATATCCCTCCTTACTCTCTTTCAGATTCATGGCTTCTTTGTTTTTCAATAATTGTTATAATATATTCTAAATATGCATATATATGCATTTCATATATATCCCTAAATATAACCCATACAATTTATACAGCTCGTACAATGTAACTTGACAAATTAGTTTCTTTTAAAGTGAGGGTTCTTGTAATCCAATATCAAATTTATTTCCCAAGTCAGCTGAAAATGATAAATAGTCAAAAATAAATTCCATTTTGTAGAATATTTATTCAAGTATTAATAAGCAACCCAAGAAAAATCTACCAGAGAACTTCTTCAGCTGATAAACAGAGTCAGCAAATTTAACTAAAATAAATCAGTAGCCTTCCTTTGCACAAGTGATAAATGGAAAGAGAAAGAAAATAAGGATAAAACACCATTCACAATATTCACAAATAATAAGAAATATCTTGGAGTAACTCCAAATAAGTGAAAGATGTATATTACAAGAACTTCAAGTCCCTGAAGAAAAAATTTGAAGACATTAGGTGGTGGAAAGATTTCCCATGCTCATAGATCAGTAGGATTAACATAGTAAAAATGGCACAAACTGATATCAAGACTGGAAAATGTGACTCAATAGGAGGAAAAGGGTCCAAAGAAAGGTAAAAGGATCAGAGACACCTCTACTACCACTTTTAGGAGTCCCACAAAAATAACAAGCTAAGAACCATAACATATATGCAGAGGACCTAGCACAGACCCACACAGGCTCTGATTGCCTCTTTAGTATTTGTGAGCACCTATAAGCCCCGCTTAGTTGATTCTATGGGCTGTGATCTTCTGGTGTTCTGGTTCTCCTCTGGCTCCTACACTTCTTCCTTCCTTTCTTCCTTGGGTTCCCTGAAGCTCAAAGGGGAAGGACATAATGGAGGTACTCAATTTGGGTGTTCTATATGTCTCCCTCTGTCTCTGTGTCTTCCTCTTCTTTCTCACGCTCTCTCTCACTCTCTCTTGCTCTCTCTACCCCCACCCCCAGGATTTGTTTCTTGTTTGACTCCTGTTTGATCACCCACTCTTGTGAAGAACCTGCCACCACACACTCTCAGACTGCACTGACTTTGGCCTGAAATTTATGATACTCAATTTTAATGAGAAAAGAGAATAAGAAAATATATAAATAAATGTAAAAGAGACCTATGTATCTGAAAATATCATTGTATAATTCCTTCTTAAGTGGCATTAAAATTTTTTAAGCCCTCTTCACAGTGACAAAATAATATAAAGTCTAAAATGGGAATATAGAGCTATTAAGAACACTTTATGCTGAATTGGAAAGAATACACAAGAATGAATTTATACTTTAAATTCATGCTTTTTTAAAAATATATTTATTTTTATTTTACATGTATGAGAGTTTTATCTGCATGTATGTTTGTGTACCACATGCCTACTATATTGTCAGGGGCAGAAGAGGGCATCAGATTCCCTGAACCTAGTATTATAGATGTTAGTGAGCCTCCATGTGTATGCTGGGTTCTCTGTAAGAGCAGTAAGCGCTCTTAACTATTGAGTCATAGTTCTACTCTCTAAAACTACTATAGAAAACTATATTTTCTAACTTCCACTTTGTAACAGTTTTTTCAATGATTTATAGTCTATTATTCATATCACAGACTTACAATGACTAATTGTATTTTTAGAACTTCATAACAAGTCAGCATGAATTAGGACAAACAACAAATTATTCTATATTGGTATTTGTGAAAAAGATGGGCACAACCATTCTTACAGGTGTCATGATAGCAATTTATACTGGGTAAATCACTGAAGGAATTAAAGACTATTTTCAGAATTTTGTGTAGAATTTTGATGGAGTGTGATAGCACTGCCGATGTTATGACTTTGGGAAAGTGCTACCTTAATTACCCACAGGATACAATTTTAATAATACAGCTCTTCTTAGAATTGCTCTATGCCATCTTCCTTTTTACATTTGGGACCCTAGTTATGAACAAGTCTAGACTAATTTTAATTATGTGAATGTTGTATTGAAATGAAGCGCCTCCTCTTCTTTGTCTCAGGGACTGGTCTGAAGACAAGTCTGGCTTTCACTCATTGTCTGGGTGGAAATTAAGGCTATTCACATTGGCATTTGTTAGCTGTCGTTTGGTCTACATTAACTATACTTACAACAAACTTTTTATAAGTATGAGAGATGTAGAAAAAAAGGCAAAGACAGTGAGTGTAGCTTGTACGATAAATATGGTTGTTTGTTTGGAATGTCTGTTGAAGACAGGGAACGAGAAGGATACCATTGAGTGTGGATTTTAAGTGGAAGGAGATAGAACTCAGTGATGTAAAATGGGAAGAGGAATAATGAGACAAGTAAGAGAGGGAGTGGAGAAAGAGGAATAAAGGAAGGGATAGTTAAGACATAACTACAGATGCATGTATATGTATATACATACATATATACATGTATATATGTAGGTATACACACACACACATATATATATCTATATCTATCTATCTATCTATCTATATACATATACATATTAACATATTTGAGTTTAAAATAGATTTGTCTACATAGACAAGAAGGCTTTTCCTGGAAGCCAAACTTAAAGCCACCAAGCACAAAATATGTCCCTGTGACTTGAGAGTTGGGAAGATCTACAGACACATAAATATTTCAGGCCTGGCACTGCTCTTGGTTACCAAGGAGAACTTGATAGTAAGATTCAGATGCTGGAAAATATGAGCATTTTTGGCTTAGAGTTAAAGAAATTCAGCTGGTACTGTTCCAGAAGCTTCTTCTCTGCTAGCTAGTTCACTGTACTGGAAAGTATTATACACGCTTATAATGGAGGAAATGCTTTAACAGTATCTCCGAGCTGTGTGTGAATCCTGTGAGTACAATAATGATCCACCAGGCCATGTTCCTGGATGATGTGGTGGCATGATACTTATAGCAGTACCCAACTGCTTTATGATTAGATTTAAGGCTGGCTCCAGAGGAGAGAACATATGCCTGGGTACAAGAAAACATAACTGGGGACCTTCTAGATCCTAGGGGCAAACCCACTATCATTATTTTGCTGAATTACCTTAGTACCAAACTTTCTTCCAAATACATAGCTCTACCTCTCATTATTCTTCAGAGAAGCTTCTTTGTACAGTGGACCATGGTTAATCCAGAGCCTCACACTGTCAAAGTACAAAGAACATGTGTCTATGGGGTTCTAAACCATAGATGAGACATATATAGCATATCCTGTTCACTCCAGCCTCAGGAACCATTGTAAAAAAAGGGGGGGGGAGACAGAAACATTGAAAGAACCAGATACCAGGATTTGCTATTGTGAAATGGCTATATTTGGAACAAGATAGGACTGTTGCACTCATAGAGTATAGCTGTGATTGTCTGTGGTAGAACTGTACAAGATCAAGCCAGTGAAAATTTTGTATGACTCAGGAAGTGGTAGATTATCCCCAACCCTAGATGTTGTTAGTTGCTGTATGCCAGACAAGGGAGTGTCAGTTGCCTTTAGGAATGTGATCCCTGGTAGGTTGACCATGCTTCAGTGATAACTTGACACTCATATGTATATAGGTAGCAATAATAGCACGAGTGTTTTCTATCAGAGGATAGGCAGTTGGGTTGGAACTTGAGGGTTACAAAGAAAAATTAGAAATGCAAGTAGGGCATGAATATGATCAAACTACAATTTATGCATTACAAAATTCTCAAAGAATAAATATTATATTTGATGAAAAGAATGACTAGAAAAGATGGCTCAGCAATTAAGACCATTAGTGGCTCTTGAATTTGATTCACAGAATCAAAGAGAAAGTTAAAAAACATCTATAATTCCATCTCCAAGAATCTGAAGCCCTCATCTGATCAACATGGACCTTTTATGGAAACTGGACCATAGGAAGGTTTCCCAATCAGATTCAGCTCACAAACCCAGGTCTTGTGTCCTAAATCTGCAGTGTCTTCAGCCATAGGTTATTACATTCAACCTCAGAGAGGCATCCCATGGCAAAGCAGCAATCTATGAACCACAGCAACAGGCATCATGGCAAGATATCCTTAATGGTACAATAGTGGTACTCCCTTACTAATGAGAGCCAGCAGCTGTCTAAGTGGACATAAAGCCCACTCAATTGAAGGTAAATCTTATACCTGGCACTAAGAAACATACACAGATATATACACTAACAAAAGTCCTCTCTCACACACATATAAAATAAAATCAAATGTATCTTAAATGTATCCTTTTAAAAAGGAAGAATGGATACAGAAGATGGGGCTCATTTACACAATGGAATACTATTCAGCTATTAAGAATGAGGATATCATGAGTTTTTCAAGCAGGTGGATGGAACTAGAAAATACAGTCCTGAGTGAGGTAACTCAGACCTAAAAGGACATGCATAGTATGTACTCACTAATAAGTGAATATTAGCCAAAAAAGTATAGAATACCTGGGATACAATCCACAGAACTAAAGATAGTTAACAAACTCAGTCAAAGGGCTCAAGTAAGGATGCCTCAATGCCTCTTGGGAGGGAGAAGAAAGTGATCACGGTGAGGGGGCCAGAGGGAGGGAGGGATCTGGGTGGGAGAGGGGACATGGAAGGGAAAAGAGGAATATGATCAGTTATTGGGTGCCACAGGCCGGCCGATCTGGGCCTCCCTCAACCCGCGGGAGAAACGGGGTCCTAGTCAGGTCGACGAGGCATAGGCGAAGAAATGATGACAGAGACAACACATGAAGTACAGGATCTGAATGTATTTCTTAAAAATGGCATCAGACTTTTACAGTCATTGCAAAAGAGAAATCTGGCAGCTTAGTAATTAAGATAGATTTAAGGCTACCTGAAACACACTGGGTCTAAAGTAACTGCCATCTCCTCTGGATAAGCTCTGCATCCCCCTGGGCCCAAGCACTCTGGGCCCGGGGGACTGTGGCCTAAGTTCTAGTGTGAGTCTCCGTCCAAGAAGTCCAAGAGAGTCCAAGAGAGAATCCAAGAGAGTGCACAAGTCCAAGAGAGAGCACAAAGTGAAAACCAGGCTTATATGGTATACAGGAAACAGGGCAAATGACAAGAGTCACATAGATGGGCAGGGGTCAAAAGGATCAGAGTGCAGGACTGAAGTCACATAGGCAAGTGTGAAGCAGGAGGAAGAGAGCAATGGTGCCCTCCCCGCTGGGTCTAACTTGGTATTCCTATACTAATTCTCTGCTTCTGCTGGAGGCAAGACTAGGAGAATCTGATCTGGCATTTCCTGTTAATTCTCTGGGTCTCGATGGCTGGAGGCACGCACCTGGAAGTTCGGACCTAACAGTTCTAGTGAATGACCTTGAGTTTCTAGTATGTAAAACAGTTCTGACTATTGTGGGGCTGCCCTAAGGAATGAGGAATGAGCTTGACCTCTGTTGCTACTCTAAGGGCAGAACCTGTCTGACAGGCAGATTCCTTGAGAGAAATTCCAAGCTAAGGATAGCTTGGAATTAAATTAGGATATATTGGAAACATCGTGCTGGCCAAGAAACAATGCCCAATCTTAGCCATTAACGAATCATTTCTTGGGGTATCTTTATGCCTAAATATGAGGGCATGATGAGGATTGGAAAGACTGATCTGGAACATGTCTGAGTTAGGAGATGCCAGCAACTACCTTGAATAGCCAGGAGGCACAGATTCCCTTTTGGGTCCTTATTGCCTCTTGCCCTTGATCAGGTTTTTAAGCCCGATACTGCAGACGTGACTGGTGTAGATGAGTGTGTGTGGCAACTGGAGTGGGGAACAGGACTGAAGCCCTGAGGGCCAGCAGAAAGAATGGAAACAAGTAATCTTGGGGTGTAGGAGGTGGGGGGACCCTCTAAACTATACCAGAGACCTGAGAGGTGAGAGACATTTGGGACTCAAAGGGAGGGACCTTAGATGAAATGCCCACCAGTGGGGAGAGGGAACTTGTAGAGTGTACCTCCGTAGAAAGACAGGGCATCAAGTGGAGGGATGTGGTTGCCATCCTACAATCAAAAACTCCGACCTAGAATTGTCCCTGTCTAAAAGAACTGCAGGGACATACCTGGAGAAGAAACTGAGGGAAAGGAAGCCCAGTGACCTGCCCAAAATGAGATCTAGCTCAAGTAGAGGCTCCAAGGCCTGACACTATTACTGAAGCTATGGTGTGCTTACCGACAAGAGCCTAGCATGGCAGCCCTCTTAGGGCCAACAAGTAGCTCAAAGAGTCAGATCCAGATACTTACATCCAGCCAGGGACCACTGTGGTTGAATTAGGGAAAGGCTAGAAGAAGCTGAGGAGGACAGTGACCCCATAAGAAGAACAGCAGTCTCAACTAACCAGGAGTCCGGAGATCTCTCAGACACTGAACTACCAAATAGGCATCATACATTAGTTAATATGGGGCCCCCAACACATATGCAGCAGAGGACTGCCTGGTATGGGTTCAGTGAGAGAAGAAGCACCTAACCCTCAAGAGACTTGAGGCCCCAGGGAGTGGGTGTGAGGGGGTTGGGATATCCTTTTGGAGATGGAAGAGGAAGAATGGGATGAGGAACTGTCAGAGGGTGGACAGGGAGGGGGATAACAGCTGGACTATTAAAAATATATAATAATAATAATAATAATAATAATAATAAGGAGAAGGAGAAGGAGAAGAGGAAGAGGAAGAGGAAGAGGAAGAGGAAGAGGAAGAGGAAGAAGAAGAAGAAGAAGAAGAAGAAGAAGAAGAAGAAGAAGAAGAAGAAGAAGAAGAAGAAGAAGGGACGACGACGACTGACAATGATGACGACTATGATGATGATGATGACGACAACGACAATGATGACAACGACGACGGAAGTGGCAGTTAAAGTCTCGAAAATTAAATGCAGTGTTGAGAGAGCCATAGCAAAGCATAGAGAAAGGATAAGCTCAATGGAGGGTCAAGGAAATATTTGGCCCATGTACAGTGTCAGAAAAAAGCCAGAAGGAAGTGTACCTAGTTAGAGATGGCCTTGGTTGCCAGGCAGAAGAATATCATTACTAAGCAATGAAAGATCAGTGCTAGTATTTTGAATAGAAAAATAGCAGGAGCAGAGCATATATCAAGGAGCTCACCATGGCAACAATGTGATACATGCATCAAAGAGATGATAGTGCATTCAAAAGCAGTTTAAAGCCCTATTGTGCGAGCTTAGGAGAGAAGTCACAGAAAACTGTGTAGGTAGAAAGAGGAGATTTTGGAAAATATGTGGGAGGGTAGTTGTAAAGGCTAAAATACAGATAAGTCAGAGTAGGGACTCATATGAAGGAGAAGATACATTATTATAGCTGCCTCCACTAACCTGCATCCTGTAGGCATAAGAAGAAAGTTTTTCACCACAGCGCAGACACACATACAGCTTCCTTATGCTGGTTGGTAATTACGATGAACTCCATGCAACAAACTCGTAATCGATTGATCACCCGGTGGGTGTGTTAGTTGAAAAAGATAAAAATATTGGAAGGCGTCAAGAAAAGCAAACCTGTACCTCTAGACAGGTGTGCTAAAGGTTTGAACTGCGTGACCAGGCTCCGAGATGATGGTGATACCATACGCATTGAAGATTGAAGTGAAAACTATTACCTTACCCAAGAGGCAAATTGTTCAGTTGAAAGAAAGTGCATAATGAGTTATGTATCCCTCATCTTATTGGCACAGAATATAGTCTCCTATAAGTGCAAAGACTTTCTTGTCATTCTAAAGGAGTAGGTAGAAGCAAATAAAAGTTAATGCTGTGATGAACAGCAATGGTTAGATTTTATGGCAGTTGAACTGCTCCATTCCCAGTTGAAAATGCCATAGTGGTCAGAATCTAACTAAGGATCAAAGCAGCCCTGACTTCTGCTTTGGATTTCGCCACTCACTAGATAAATGACAGTAATCGGTGAGTTCAATTTCAAAGCTTGAAATTAGCACAGAAATGTAGAAGCAGAACCAGAAAAAGGCCCTCCACCCCACCCAGAAAAGTTTATTTCATCAGAATAGGCATCCATAGTTAGAGGATTATTGCCAGCCAGTAAACATCAGCTCTTGGGACTCTATATTGTCCCAGTGAGGATACTACAGATGGTTGAGCCCTGGCTCTCTTGATTTGAATCTTAGCCCTTTTCACTTCCTGAAATAATTAGACAGTAGACTTTTCCTTCAGTTTTTCATTCTGCAAAATGGAAGTATATGAACAAGTACCACTTTTTAAATGATTTTTAATGATAGCTAGAGTTACTACAGAAATGTGTACAACTTTGACATTCACAGAATAAGAACTATTTTGTACCTGTGGTTGCTGAAGTTACTATTATGAGTAAGTTCTGAGGTAGAAGATTTATGTTGCGCTCAGTTTTCATTTTGTCTCAGTGAATTGAGACTAAGTTGTCAGTGGTCAACTCTCAAGCCAGGTACAAGTCCTTGGGGGCTGGGATTCGATAGTGACATCCTCTAATTGTGATGGTTGAACATGGGGAATCTTAATTGAAATAAATCAATGAAGTGGAGGAATGAGATAGACACCCAACCAGAAAGTCTCAAAATGGAAAATAACAAGGGCAAAATTGCTCTTTAAAACTTTTGATCCAATCATAGGGCAACAGAGAGCAGGGTGTTTTATTACAGGAAAGTAAGCAAGCAACTCTAGACACAGAGGCAACTGTGTTTGAGGAGTCACAGACTTGTCAAAAGCACTTAGCTGACATTAAGCCCAATTAGCAACTCTGCAGTCACTTTTGCCAAAAGGAAAGAAAAGGAGGCCATTGAAGTCTGAGGGCGTGGGAGTAAAGAGAGAAAACCAGCTTCCAGGCCAACTGCCAGTAATGAAACAAATTCAGTTTGCAACCCTTTACTTTGTATTGATTGTCTGGCCTTTTCCCTGTGCCCTTAGTTCAGAGTAACTTCGAGCTCTTCCAGCCACAAATGTTCTGCAGATTGAAGCAAAATAGAAATTGCTCATGATTCTAAGAGCACAGAAAAAGAAAAAGAAAAAAAAAAAAGAAAAGAGTAACGAAAGCTAGCTTTGCTTATGGATTCATATCCCACAAAGGAGCTTCAACACACAAAAGCTTTGAATAGGATATCACAAAAAGGAATGATGGCATTAATTTTCAATTTTGAAGATCAGCATTTGCTTGTTAAGCCTTCTACCTCTCGTCGCTTGGGCTTCTGTGAAGGTGGTGGTATTGAGATGAGTAGTCAATAAATTCATTAGAAATTACAAGCATCTTTGATTAATAGTCCTTGTCTAATTCCCTGAGAAATGTGCTATACCTTGGAGCTTAATGAAGACAAGCCTGAGTTATTTAGGTGTTTGTTAGTGAGCTTATTTGCATATAATTAACTAGATTCTCTGTTTATAGCAAGCAGTTAAAACTTTGGGCAGATAGGTATACCTTCATCTAACTCCATGTACTAAAAAGTGCTTTGGTTCCTCTCCCAACTCGATGGATGAGAAGCTTTAATGTTTCTGCCTGTTGATTATAAAGCATTCTCTCATACAAAGCTAGTTGAAAGATTTACTGAGAGAAATTTTCAGACTACACTACTCTTTCTAATTAATGAATGTTATTTGTAGAGAACTTTCAGGTTGACAGCAAAGTTCCAGTGACAATACAGAGCTCCTATGGATCTGCTGTCCCATGAAACACAATATTCTCCACCATCAATATCATGCATCGTAGTGTATTTGCTATCGCCTATGAACTTAGATTGGCATATCTTTATCATCCAGTCTGTAGTTCACCTTAGAACTCACAGTTGATACTGTCTACCTAATGGAATTTAACAACAAAAAAATGAAGATATGTTCATTTCCCTTAATAGCCTACACAATAGGTTCACTCTCTGAAGATCCCTTTTCTCCATCTCTCTCTGCCAAGAGCCCCTGAGGACATTAAAATTCTTACATCTCTACAGTTTGCATTTCAGAATTCTTACTGTTGGACTTATACAGAGATTAAATAAATACTGAGGATGCGCTCTTTCACATGCTAATATGAACTGGAGAGTCAGAGTGATGTTTTGTGACTTGAAACCTTTTTATTTTTTGCATTGAATACAATTTGGTTTTGGAAGTACTAAAGTTTATTATGAGTTAGAGGACTTACTGAAGGAACACTCAATTGTTTCCAAGCTCTGGCAATTATTTAAACTATTGTGACTAGCCGTGTGCAAGGACATTTTTTTCTGGACCAAAGTTTTCAATCCATTATGTAAATACAAAAGAATAGGTTTTCTGAATTACATAATAAGAGCATGCTTCTTTCTTTTAGGCACCGTTAAAGTACCTGCCAAAATGATCATACTGTTTTTGTATAACCACCAGCAATAAGTGACACTTCTAGTTGCTCCACAATTGAAGAAGCATTTGGTGGTGTAACTAGTTTGAACAGTATCCAATACAATAACTTTGTAGGATATCTCATTATTCGTGGATTCCTAATGATGCAGCAGTGTATCTTTTCATATTCTCATTTACCCCCACAGAGAAGATACACACATGTCCAAGTGCCATCCAGCTCATTTATTCACAGATTTTGGTTCCCTCTAATATTAATGCTGTTATATTATTTTACGCTCCAAACAAAGATGTTGTCCAAGTTTTCTATTGTGTTTTATGTTGTATTGTTGCTGGGTTTTAAGACGTATTTGCATAGTTTAGACAACCATCCTCTATCAAAGGTGTCTTTTGCAAACACTTTCTTCCAATCTGTGGCTATCTTAGTCCTTTTACATTGATTGTCACAAAAGCTTTTAATTTTCATAAAGTTCAGCATCTCACTTAATTTTCCATGGATTCTGACTTTCGCAGGTATTATAAAAAGTCTTTACCATACCCAAGATTATCTCAGTTTTCTTCCATTGGCTTACTAAAGTTTTACATTATGCTTATGTTTCTAGACGAATTTTGAGTAATGTTTCTCTTGGATTGATGCTTGTCGACAGCATGCCACAAATCATGGGCTGGCCTCTCACTTGTTTTCTAGAAGAGGATGATACTGAATTTCTGACTACCTTGCTTCCATTGGAAGTCCTGCAAATATACACATTGCTCCTATGCTTAGTTTATGTAGTACTGGGATCAAGTCAGGTTTTTCTGCATGGCATGAAAGTACTCTTGCAACTAAGCTACATTTTTAGCTTGAATTATGTGATGGTTTGTATACGCTCAGCCCAGGGAGTGGCACTATTAGAAGGTGTGGCCCTGTTGGAGTAGGAGTGTCACTGTGGTGTGGGCTTTAAGATGTAGTTCTAGAAACCTGAAAGTCAGTACTATGCTAGCAGCCTTCAGATGAAGATGTAGAACTCTCAGCTCTGCCTGTACTATGCCTGCCTGGATGATAACGGACTGACTGAATGTCTGAACCTGTAAGCCAGCCCCAATTGAATGTTGTCCTTTATTAGACTTGCCTTGATCATGATGTCTGTTCACAGCACCTAAGACAAATTATGTTTTGAAAAATGCAAGGTCTGATTGTCAATCACATTTTCTATGCATCCACTTGGTCCAACATCAATTGTTGAAAACATTATTTTGTTGTATTTTTCTTCCCTTTTTGGGAAAAATCTGTTTTGGTATGATGCTGGGTTTTTGTCAATTCATGTTTGTCTGATTCTGGGTTCTCTAATTTTTCATTGAGTTATTAGGCTGGACTTTTTGTTAAGTCCATGATCTGATGATTACTGTAGCACTGTACTAGGTCTTGAAGTCAAGTTGTATCAGACCTCTGTACTTGCTCACAATATTTTTTTGGCAACTCTAGGTTTCTTGTCTAACCATGAGACAATTTATTGATATTTTGGTTGAGACTATGTTCAACCTACAGATAAACTTACAAAGTGGGGATATCAAAATAATATTAAGTCATATGTAAATATCAATTTATTTTGTTCTTCCACCTTTTTCCTCATAGATTTCCAAGTTAATTCATACAGACCATGTGGTGTGCTCTTTGTTTTAGCTTCATATATAAATATTCCTAAGTTGAAATACTAATGTAAATAATAGTGAGAATCATGGATTTTGAACTTTAAAATGGGCTTGTTCTTAGATTCTATGTGAGCAAAGCTGACAGCTTTATATTATGTTGGAGTATGCAAGTGGATTATGCTTGGACCTTAGTTTAAGGTGTTCTTGATCCTCTACTTTTTTAAGGTTCTATCTTAGACTAAAGTGTTAAATCTTCCCTAGCACTTTCTGTGACTGCGATGTAAATCCACACCCTTAAACACTGCTTTCACTTACTTCTACAGATTTTGTTGATTTGTTGGTTTTTGTTTGTTTGTTTATTTTGTTTTCCCTGTTTTGTTTTGTTTTTATTTACATTTCAAATTTATCCTCTTTCTCTGTTTTCCTCCAGGAACTCCCTATCCCATTCCCCTCCCACTGCTTCTATGAGGGTGTTCCCCCACCTACTGACCAACTCCTGTCTCCCCCCAACTTAGCATTCCCTTAAACTGGGACATTGATCCTTCACAGGACCAAGGGCCTCTGCTCTCATTGATGCCTGACAAGGCCATCCTCTGCTACATATGCAACCAGAGCTGTGGGTCCCTCCATGTGTACTCTTTGGTTGATAGTTTAGTGCCTGGGAGCTCTGAGGGGTCTGGTTGGTTGATATTGTTGTTCTTCCTGTGAGGTTGCAAACTCCTTCAGCTCCTGCAGTCCTTTCTTTAACTCCTCCATTGGGAACCACATGCTCAGTCCAGATGCTCTGTACTGGTCAGGCTCTGGCAGAGTCTCTCAGGAGACAGCTAGTTCAGGTTCCTGCCAGCAAGCACTTCTTAGCATTAGCAATACTGTCTTGGTTTGGTGGCTGCATATGGGGTGGATTCCCAGGTGGGGCAGTCTCTGGATGGCCTTTCCTTTAGTCTCCACTCCACTTTGTCTCCAAATTTCCTCCTGTGAGTATATTGTTCCCCCTTCAAAGTAGGAAGGTCTGGTCTTTCTTCTTCTTGAGCTTCATGTTGTCTGTGAATTGTATTTTGTGCATTCCAAGCTTTTGGGCCAATATCCACTTTTCAGTGAGTGCATACCATGTGTGTTCTTTTGTGATTGGGTTACCTCACTCAGCATGATATTTTCTAGTTCCATCCATTTGCCTAAGAATTTCATGAAGCCATTGTTTTTAATAGCTGAGTAGTACTCCATTGTGTAAATGTACCACATTTTCTGTATCCATTCCTTGTTGAAGGACATCTGGGTTCTTTCCAGCTTCTCTGAAGAAAGATCTCCATGCTCAAAGATTGGCAGGATTAATATAGTAGGAATGGTCATCTTGCCAAAAGCCATCTACATATTCAATGCAGTCCTCATCAAAATTCCAACTCAATTCTTCATAGAGTTAGAAAGAGCAATTTGCAAATTCATTTGGAATAACAAAAAACCCAGGATAGCAAAGTCTATTCTCAACAATAAAAGAACTTCTGGTGGAATCATTATCCCTGACCTCCAGCTGTACTACAGAGCAATTGTGATAAAAACTGCATGATATTGGTACAGAGACAGGCAGGTAGATCAATGGGATAGAACTGAAGACCCAGAAATGAATCCACACACCTATAGTCACTTGATTTGTGGTTTTTATCTTTATTAGTTCAAAATGGTTTTTTATTTTCCTTGAAATTTCTTTACTACTCTTTGGGCAATTTATCAGGTAATCATTACTATATTTTTTAATTTCCAAGGGTTAGGAGGATGTTCCAGTCATCTATTCTTAGTGTCCTGTTTGATGTTACTTTGGCATAAGAGCAGGTAGTGCATGGTTTCATTTGTTTTATTTTTGGTAAGGTGAGCTTTATGGCACAGAATCTGGTCTATTTTGGTCAATATTTACCATGAACTTGAATAATGTACTTTGCTTTGATGTAACTGATAGATGTTGATTGAGATAATTTTATGGTCTGTCTATGTGATGATAATACTGATCCTGGTGCCAAATCTATTCATTTCTGATATAAAATTTCTATTCTAAAAGTATGATAATTACATGATCTCCTCATAATTCCGGCTATGTGTTATACTTTCCATTGCTCTATTGTTAGCACTTCCTTACCCAGTTGATATCTTCTTGAGTAATTTGCCTCGTTATCGTTTTATAATATTCTGCTATGCCCTGGTAACTTGTCTTACTCTGAAGAAGTCTTTTCTCTAAAATTAATATAGCTATCCTTCATTCTTTTGATTCATATTAGCATGCTTTTTTTTCTCTTTATCTCATATTAATACCACACAGTGTTGGGTCTTCTTTTCATACACCCTATCAAACATTGACTTTTTATTTGTATATTTAAGATATTGTCATGGAAAGTGTTTATTGACCATGGATTATTAGTTATATTCCTTTCTGTCTGCTAACCTTCTTCTCTTATTTTGTGATCTCACATTTCATTTGCCTTTTATAATTTTAATTATTTTCATAAATGTCATTTTCTCAGTATATCAAGTCTGCTTCTTATTTTTAACTTTGGAAGTTGTCTGGATTTTAAACATATGTTTATAACTAATGTAAGTCAACTTATATCTTCATGCTCAGTGTCTTCCTGTAGACTTTGGTGAAACAGTTTCTCTTGGGAGCTGACCTTGAGAAGATGAGAAAACTACAGCATATTTCAACATGGTTGCTTTGCTCATTTCTATCAGAAACCCCAGAAGTTTTTGCTCTGATATTCATTGTAAATGTTTAATTTTATTCCTGGATGAGCTTTCTCATAATGGGAGTCCTCATGTATTTTTTTGTTCATGGATACAATTTATGAGTCTCTGTGTTTGTCTGTCTCCTCAGTTTAGGGAACAGAATCTAAGAAGGATCTAAGAAGGACTGTTGATTCTTCATTTTGTACATCTTTCCATTGCTTATGAGGAAAGACTTTTAGGAATTTATTTCTTCTGTTTAAGTTCACATGCATTTTGCTTTATGAGAGTCAAGAAACATACAACCATAGACAGAAATTTAAAAATTATAAAATCTAAGATACTTAAGGAATATCTACACTAGGATCCAAATCAGTTAAATAAAACTAGTTTGATATGTATGTATGTATGTATATATTTATTTACTTATTTGAGACTAGGTCTCACTTTGTAACCCAGAAGGACCTAAACCCTGGCTTTGAACTCACAGAGATCTACTTGCCACTGCCTCTAAAATACTGACATCAAAGGCATGTATCACCATGTCTGGTTCTACATTTATCTCTTCTTATGTTTTTAATATAGCCCTTGTTTCCAGAGAACCACACTAACTGCTCTGGAGAGGAAACAGGAAGCTGTCTAGATTTTGCTGGATCGCTAACCTTGTAGAGGAATTTTAATGCAGCAACATGGCTGCTCTGTCAAAAATCAAATCCAAAGACCTTCTAGATCTATATGATCTGACCAGAATATAGACATGCCCTGAAATACAGTATGATCTAGTTGGAATACAGACATGAACTTGGTATGCATCTTTAATCCCTAACAATGAAGATAAAGTTTGTTGGTAGAGGGAAGCAGCCATGTTTGAAATTAATGTCTAATGGAGAGGCAAAGTGATGAATCAGAGAAAGACTTGACAAAATGAGTCAGAGTTAGGATACATTCAATTCACATGAGAACAGCAGAGGAAAGAGAGTCTACTTAAGAGCAGCAAGAGAAGCAGCAGTGACGTATGGTATGTGTTTATGACAGTTTTACCAGGGCAGTTTTACAGAGAGAGGTTGCAGAAAGAACAAGCTAGACACAGGTGAAGGCAGAATGAGCCATAGAATAAGAAGCAGCCAGAAGATTAGAACTGATTGCCAGTGTTAGTATGAGGCTAAGCAGAGAAATTCACCCAGAACCTGAGCAAAGCTGGGTTGAATCAGTCAGTTTGGAAGATTAGCTCATACAGAGGCTGGAAGCTTCCAGGTCTAGGACTAGGAACAGGTAGAACCAAAAAAGAAAGGTGCTGGGCTCAGTCCAAGTTATGCATTCACACAGCTTGAATATGGATCTCATCCCATCATCTGAGGAAATAAAAGCATCATTTACTCAACCTAACTAAGTAATAACTTCTAGGTACAGTCAGATATTATCTGAAAACATAATGTGGGGAACAATTATGCAAAATACTTGACATTGATCTCTGACCTCCACATGTGCGAAAGAGCGACCATGTGTGCACACACACACAGTGACATTCCTTCATACACACACTTAGAACATTTGCAGTTACCTATAGTGTACATATGTACATAAAACCAGAAGAGCATAAATGTAAAAAATAAAGGACTGATAAAAGTAAGGTGATACTTTCACATATCTTCATAGAAATTATGAAGACTACATGAAGGAAATGAAAATCTTTAGGCATTGCGTGATCAGATGCCTTTGTAGAAGTACTTTTCATTTGTCTGGTGTAATTGTCATCTTGAAGGCTTATTGTCTTAATCTGCTTACGTAGGCCTAGTCCTGGAAGCTTCTAGCCTCTCTGCAGTCTTATCTAGGCCTAGAATGTTTTTAGCCTCTGAGATTGACCGCTGAATAAGATCACCCTTTGTGGTTCTTTCTGAGCTCTGACTGGCTGGTTCTACTCAGCTGTTCTGGCTCAAACTCTTCTCCAAGCTAACTGATTCAGTTTGACTTCTCTCTTGGCCTCGGACTGAATTGCTATGCTTAGCCTCAAACAAAATTTGGCAGTATGTTCTAAACTTCTGACTCCTTTTCAATATCTAGCTTGTTCTATCTTCATCTGTGTCTATATTGTTCTTTCTACCATCTGTCCCTGTAAAGCTGTCATGGTCGATCTCTCTCTCTCTCTCTCTCTCTCTCTCTCTCTCTCTCTCTCTCTCTGTCTCTTCCTCTCTCTCTCTCTCTCTCTCTCTCTCTCTCTCTCTCTCTCTCTCTCCTGCTGCTGCTGCTGCTGCTGCTCTATTCTCCTTCTTGACTCTACTGTACTGCTCTTCACAAACTCTACTGTATGCCTGTACTGTACCCTCTTCTTTCTGGATTCTCTGTCTCTCCCTTAGTAACTTCTATTTCTTCTCTGTTCTTGTGAAAGTTGAGCATAACCTGTTCTGTCAAATCTTTCTCTGATTCATCAATTTTTCTGCCACTCAATTAGACATCACTTTCAAACATGGATCCTTCACAAACTAACTTTACCTTGTTTGGAGTTAAAGGTGAGGACTAAGGGTGTGTCTGTAGTTCAGGCAGAGGGATTAAAGGTGTGTAGTAAGGGCTGAGCTGCACCCATCTAGAAACAGGTTCAAATGTCCTGTAACTCATCTTGTTATAGCATAAAACATTCTTTTCTGAAATGTTATACAAGGAGGTGAAGAGATAGTTCAGCAATTAGCTACTGTAACAAAGGATCTGAACTCAGTTCCTGGCATCCGTGCTGGGTAGCTAAAACCTCCTGGAACTTCAGCTTCAGCAGACACAATACCTTCTCTGTTCCCTGAGGATACCTGCATTCAAGTGCACACACAGACACACACTCATATAAATCACTAAATACCACATAAATCTTAATAAAGAAAGAAAATTCTTTGAAATGTAGTATAAAAAGTAAGTACAAATATTGTATAACTAGTGTTTGTTCTACCACAAAATAAAATCAATACTTCTTCAATACATAGTTGTAATCAAACTGTGTGTTCTATTTGTTTTGTACCTCAAGGACTTGCTAGGCAGCTGGGAAGTAGATCTATGTTTTCTCATTGGAAGGCACAGGGAAAAGTATCACTTTTATAAATTCACTTCACACAACCATGAGATCAGATTCCACACCAAAGTAGTTACCAAAAAGTGTGAATATTTATCACACTGCCAGGCAAACATGCCACATGGCTATTTTAATAAATGATATCCCGTGCAATTTAAGGAAATGACAAAATTTTATAACAGCTTTCCATAAAGTCTGCCTAAGCAGAATCTTTCAACTGCTTTTATATCTTAAATATTTTCAGGAAAGTACAGGAATTATAAATGCTTTTCTGAGAAAAATAATAATTATAAATAACTACATATATTCAATTTTCACTCAATTTCTTGAATCCTCTCTAGACCTATATCTTAGACTGAGACCTTCTACTGTGTAGATATAAGAACAATGGTAAACACAATATGCATTATGCATTCAGAATGAAAGTGTTATGTGTACTATACTTCCTTCTGTCTCTTTCTCTTTAATTGGGCTTTGTGTCTAAAAGGACTGGCTTGTTTTTAATATTAGAACATTGTTAGAATTATCAGTAAACCAAAAAGGGTATACAATACACATTTTTTTCTCTCCTAGGAATTCTAAGTTTTAGGGTTTTTTCTGACTGTCATAGTATATAATGTTATTTACATAATGCATTGTCTATATGTATACATCCTCTCTCTCACACACACATACACAAATAAACATGCACACATTAAAGAAAGAATAATGTACAATTGCATTTGAAGCTTTTGAAGAATGTTTTCTATTCTTCTTTTTTCCTCAATAACAGCCTATCACTTCAAAACACACTCAATTATTCTGAATATTATAAGGTATAATATTTATGTATCATTGTTTATTTCCCCCATGTCCTAATAATATACATTTAAGTTGTTGTTGTTTTTGCTACCAAAACAAGACAGCTGTAAATACTTAGACCTGTGTCTATGTGTACAAGGATGTCACTATTGTAGAGAGAATGAAAGAACTTTGGCAGTCACAGAATGATTGGCACGTGGTCTCAGACTCTACATTGAACACAGCATGCTCAGTCACAAGAATGCTGTGGGGAAATTAATACATTATATTCATGCCACCTCAGGGTACCAATCATCCTTTCCATTCTTGCTCTGTTTCTCATTGTAGCCTGATTCTGTAAGGGAACAGAAATGAGGCTGAACCTTAATTATGTTCCACCATCTAGTTTGCCTGAATTATAGGACAGACAAGCTTTTGAGCAGCTCGTCCACCCTGCCAGCTCACCCCTCCTGCAGCAGCTGTCCAATATTCTCTTGTATACTATTGTCTGTGCTAGCAGTTGGCAATATTTCTCATCCAGCATCTCTGTGGGTTGGTAACAGTGAATTGCTGCCTCTTTGTATTTCTGATAAATCAATTTTTTCCTTGTAGAAAGAAAAAGATACATTAAAGGACTATAAAGGAAAATGGTTGTGTTTTTCTAATTGCTGCATGAAGAGACTATATAGAAACCTCTGTAATGACGGTGTGGGTCATAACAGGCTGAGGTAATGTTCTGGAGTATGTAGATATGTAAGTCACTTTGAGCATATTTCCACACCAGTTTCAGATCAAAAATAAGCACTGAGAAACAAGAAATAAAATACAGACATCATTCATGTTAGAGCACAGGACAGGACATGAACCATTTGGTAAACATTCAATCAGATACCTCCATAAATGCATTATCACAGAGGAAACCAAAGCCATATAATCAATACGTGGCAGGTGAGCTACCAGACAGGCAAACTGACAAGGAATGTAGATGTTGCTATAGGAAGGATTGAGACAGAGACTAGACATGTCTCCAATGCCCACCAGAGGTATACAACCAGTGCGAAAAATGCTCATTGTGGTCCTGCTGGAGGTACTGGGGAAGCAGTAGTTGCAAAATATTAGAATAGAAATCCCTATTGTCATGAAGCTTATCTAAACATGTTTCTTTATAGAATTAAGGATATGATTAAATTCTCTTGGATGAATAGCATGAGATTAAAAAACAGAAATAATTTGTAGCATTGGGGTTTTATATGTCTACATGTCTTAAAACATCTTTCTCGAAAAATAATTCTACAGATTATTAAGAAGGAAGATTTTTGACAATAGAATAGCAATAGTTTAAAATTGATACATGGCATCCTTAGGTATTTTTTAAAATTTATTTAAACAACTTACATTAAAAAAAATTCTGAAGAACTAGATTAATTTTTCCTAAAATTTACTAATTGAAAGTATCTGGTTGAGTATAAATTAAAAGACAATATTTAAAATAATATTGGGACTTAAAATCCTTACTTAAACCATTAAAGTTATCCAAAGATATATTTTATCTTTTTTTAAAAAAGATTTATTTATTTATACTAATGTATACAAGAACACTCTAGAAGTATTCAGACACACCAGAAAAGGGCATCAGATGCCATTACAACTACTATGTTATCGCTGGGAACTGAAGCTGGGTTCTTTGAAAGAGCAGTCAGTGCAGTGCTCTTAACCGCTGAGCCAGTTCTTTAGTCCCAGTATATTTTATCTTAATGTTTGACTCTTGGGATTTTTCTGAAAAAATAATCTACCAAACATCATGAAATCACTTATAATTTAAGATGAAAGACTGGGATGATAATTTGTTTGAATTCTCAGTAGTTTATCTATTCAGCAACTACAGGGCAAGTGGTTAAATTTCCAAATTTGGGTATTTAAAATTGTGCTGAAATAATCACAGAGTGTAGTATTTTTTGCAATAGTGACATTAGCTCCTTAACATATATACCCAGTAATGGAATTGATACATGATATGGTAATTCAGTAATCAACTGTTAATAAAGTTTAGACTATACAAATTTAAAAAAAAAAAAAGAAAGGTTTTTGAAATTCATGAATTCTTGGTACATTTAACAGTCTACCGTGTCTTGATAGTTTAAAAGGAGAAATATATTTTTAAAGCATCTAGAAATTTCATGTGTATATGTATGTGAGTTGTGTGCCTTGGTATTTGCATGTGTACCTGTGGGGTGGAAGGAAGCCTTGGACATTTATGTACATGTGAGGATGAAGGCTAGAATTTAAAGTAAAGGCATCTTCCTTGATCATCTCCCACTTTATTTCCTGAGCCAGGGTTTCTTACTGCACCCAGTTTCCTGATTTAGCTAGTTCAACCAGCCACCTTGCAATGATTGTCCCTACTTTCCAACTTTAATCTTCCTTGTGATGATTTCTACTTTGTAGGAGAATACTTTAGTTGCTTAACTTCCTTTCTTCTGTCATGAAAGCCACTGGGCCAGTTGACACAAGTCTGTGGAGGCTTTTCGGGAATGTATGGAGAAGTCAGTACCAAGTGTTTGGTGGAAGGATGGATGCCTTCCCTCCCTTTGAGCCATGGACTGTGGGATGTCTGCTGACTTTGTTCATGGAAGCCCTGCCATCATATGTGGATAAAATTAGCTGCTGTCCCAAATATGAAAATGCTTGAAGCAAGGGCCTCAATCTCCCTTTCTGACAGGTGGAATAGTGGAACATTAGTCTAAATTTGCATTATGGTTTATTCTTTTTTATGTACATTAATCCTGTATCATTGCAGCCTAATAAAATTCCCTCTGTCTGTTTCTGATAAGATCATTTTCCTAGGGTCCTGACCTCACAAAAATGACACATTGTCCAGAACTGTCTGGATTTCCAATTTACATCACAAAAACTTGACATGTGGAATAAAACTATACATGCATATAAATGTAATTATTTTATTTTCACTGATTATTGAAAGAAAGAAGAGAAATAATATGTTCTAAATCTTATATAATTTTATAAAACTGTTTTAGTATTTTTAGCAGAAGCATATATTTCAGTGTTTCTATAATTTAGGAATGGTGCACCCACATAATGTCCCTGATATATAATAGAGCCAAATCAATCCATTTATGTGTTCATAATCATAAGAACAGAGTGAGCCTTTCAGTGAAGTGCCCAGAGCCCTGACAATCAACAAGAAAATTGTGTCCCATATGGAGGGCACAAAGGGCGGATTCCTGTTGCTAATTTCATTGCAGCACACATGCTTCTGAAAGTGATGAAGAGATAAAAAAGCCTTTCTTTGGAGTCTAAGATGGCAGTCTCTAAAACTGCATTAAATTAGTACATTTCTCATTCTAATAAGTTTTAATAGAATGTGGTTAACCTCATTGTTCAACAGACTGCATGTAAAATGAGGTGTTGATTGGCCTTAGTATCTGTGCGATTCATGTGGGTATTTTGACAATCTGTATCCAGTCTGGCACTAATTAATGTATGATTCACAGGAGAGGGAACTCAGTGGCTAAATGTCCTGATTGTCACAAGCATTTTCTACTCTGTATGACAAGAAGCAGAAGAGCCTGTAAATCACTTGTCTGTGGTGATGAACATCACAGTGAATTAAAGGGCAAAGGTCAAAATCTGGCTAGGAGAGGTTAACTGAAATAGACAGTGCGTCCTCCAAAGATCTCTTCTGCCTTTGTGGAGGTGGTGAGGAGAAGGAACAGGGAGACTGAACAGAAGTTAGCTGCTGAAGACAACCATCATGCTTTCTGCAGGGAGGCATAACAAGGTGCACAAATATGGTCCTGAGCCTCCAAGAAGCAAAGCTCACACCAAAGCTCAGCAGTCATTTACTGGAGTCATCCCACAATAACACACATGTTTTGTCTTGAAAGTTATAAAAACATTTTTAATTGGAATATAAAATGAAATATCACAAAAATATGTCCCATATCATGATTATACAATAGCAAATGATTAATAATCCCTAACAACATGGTTCTTGTATCTAAAACATAATCGCATTTTCATATGACCCAAATTCAACTTTGATTTTGTGTGCTGAGCATCATGACATAAGTATATATAAATATGTAAATAGTGAGCATTGTGATATATGTATGGCTAGATATGTACAAATGTGCATATATGGATATCCATTTGGATTAATATAATCTAGAAACACATAACAGCAGGGAATTTTGTTTTGCATAATCAATGGAACCTATCAGACTATATTAGTAAAATCAATATATTAGTAAATATAACAGCACAACATGAAGTACGACTGCTGATTGAAAGGGATAAAAATAAAAGAGGAATATCTGCCTTAGGAAAAATAAAATCCAATCCCTACACAGTGGCTTCTTCTACCCACTGGCTTCTTTCCGCATACACCTGGTGTCTGTAGCAGGTACCACTTTACTGCTGTGTAGCTGCCTTATTTCTCCATGTCTTTTCCGTACATGTGCAATCCTAATTTAGCATAGGGGACTGGATGGGTTAAAGTACTGTGCTCCTCAGATTTTAACAATACCATTAGTCATGAAGAAATAGCAAGGGTTCTTTCAAAAGCTAAAATGGTTTTATACTTTTCTTATTATATCTTCCTTAAGAATGTCTTTTTGAACAATAGATATGATAACATTGACTGTTTTGGCAGAAGAGACAATAACCCCAAAGCATGCACAAGCAAATACTCCCTTACTCGCACAACAGTACAAAGCTGATCAGAACTCCAGTTTCCTGATACCTCAGAGTTTTTTTACTGCCCCGCCTTGCCTTGTTGAGGGGACTTCTTATTTCCACCCAGAACATTTTCTCAGTTCCCTGTAGTAAAATCCAGAGCTCAAATTACAAATTCTAAAGGAATTCTAACAAGCAGACTCTGGAGATGAAGAACATGCTGAAATTCCAATGTTTGAGCCTCTTGAAATCCATTGACTTTAAACACATGTAATTGAAATGGTTGACAGGCCAATTAAAGTATAATTTGACTTTCTCCCTGGCAGAATCCCACCTCTGAGACTCATTTGTTGATAACAACCAAGCAATAAGCCAAGTCCTTTCAATCTCATCAAGTGGGGTATTGTAAACTGAAGTTCAGTTTTATTTGCTATAACCTGTACCAAGGCTCTGCAGCACTGGTCTTGGAAGTATTTCAGCCTTCCACTTAATATGAGAGCGCAGATCTTTCTGGCTCATCCCATTCTTCATTGCTTACCTTGTGTAAATGCAGGGGTTCGCTGAGTTTTAGTAGAGAAAAAGGAGATTAATTGTTACTTTATTGGAACCCAACATTCCCCTGTGGGAAATGGTTCAGAAAGCAACCTTGAGTTACTTCTATAACAAAAAGGAAATTCACTCCCTTGAGTTACTGCTGTAATGTTGTTTTAAACTTTGCTGACTCTCAATTCAATAGTATTCTCCTGCACTTGTCTACTTCACTTTTTGTATGGTTAGCTTATCAACTTTTAAAAACTTACATTGTAAGTTTCCTTATAATGTACAAGCATAATTCAATAATACTTATGACTATTATAACCCAGGGGACATGGAGTTGCAGATTATACTCACAAGATAAGTACTGTATTTCACCAAGCATGCAAGCTTCTCCTTACTTACGATCACAAAAGAATTTTCTTTAAGCAGTTATTTGATCTTTAGAAGCCTATTTTCAGCATTTGCTTAGAAAAATCTACTAAGCTATTGTTTATTGTGTTTAAAAGCAAGAACATTCAAGATTTTTAAAGACACACATCTGCAGCTGTGTTTTAGCATTAGTGTTTGGGCTGAAGCTTGACTCTGTTAGGTAAGTGGGGAAGAGCTGTAGAGACCCATGTAAACGCACAGAGCTATCTTGGGAGATAGAGGATTTACAAAAGCATAGTGGAAGGAAAGCTACTGATAGAGGCGTCCCACCATGTAGACAGGATGCCTGAAATCTCAAACCATGAGGTTATTTGTTACATGACAGCCATGAAGCTCTTCACTCAGCATCCTCAGGATATCTACACGCAAAGGCTTTGGAGATGGTGCCTCTTGCAGGTACGGACTCTGGAGAAAGCTTGCCTGAATAGTTTGAGGCGCTACCTGCTGTCACTTTTGATTCTGATGGTCCCGGAGTCATGCTTTCATTCCTCCACAGGTGTTCCGCACTGCTTCTCTAAGATGGGAATCCCACAGAGCTAAGTATATATGCCCATAGAGAGCTAAACATCCAAGGACAATGTAATTCTCCTTTTTGATTCATGTGTAGTCTTTGAAGACCTGCTTGCCAAGTTTATCTTGTTGAAGTGTCTTCACCTCTGCTGATCTTAGGGACGGGTGATGGAGGCTGGGTTTGTAGTTGGGTGGTGCTCAGCCTGGGAGAATACTTATTCTTAGCCAAAGTCACATGTTTAATAGTAACTGAGAGTATTGTTTTTGTTTTTGTTTTTGTTTTTTTTTTTTCTGAAAATAGGTGGAAATGAAAAAGTAAATTTCAGACAGAACTTTATAATCAAATGGTCATATTCACAGAACATTCAGTTGTTTTATTATTCTACTCTGTTTCACCTTTTATTGTTAAATAATTGCATTTATTGTTTATGTCAAAAATAAATTAATACTATTGATAATATTTAAAGGAAGTGAAATTATTTATGAGTTTTAAAGGCACATGTAAAAATGTTTATCACTATCCAATTATTTTATGTAATTAATGACAGTCTTTTGCTATTAATAAAAATCTTGATACCAAACAAATCAAAGGTGATAAAGAGAGAAAACTCACAAACAATTCACTTATACATACAGAATTAACAATTAACAATAAGTTAATAGAAACTCATAGTAGTGTGGTGTGGAAATTTCTAGTTTCTTTGGAGACACAGTTATGTCATATGATGTTTTGCTCGAGCAGACAGGTCAAAGAATGTTTTGCTAAAGAAGATACCTGAAAGAATGTTTGCTTAAGCAGACATGTGAAAGAATGTTTTGCTACAGTAGGCATATGTGAGAGGATGTTTTGCTGAAGCAGACACATGAAGAGACATGTGATGTTTAGAGAGAATATAAATATGACCACAGACAGTAGAAACAGGATCAAGGATTGGTTTGCCTTGTATCATCGTGTTCCTGATCTTCGTTTGTTGTGATTTCGTAGAAAGTAACTCTCCTAAGAACTTGTGATATTCTGGAAGCTTCTTGCAGCTTCCACAGACTCAGGCCAGTTTGGCTGAGCCTCTCAGTTTACTCTGGTTCAAGCTGCCTCTGTCTACTTGTGGGTGGGGTCTGCAGAGCAGACTGGACCTGTGTGTGGGGTCTGAAGAGGGGACTGAACCTGTGAGGGGTCTGCAGAGCGGACTGGACCTGTGTGTGTGTGGGGGGGTGTCTGCAGAGCGGACTGGACCTGTGTGTGTGTGTGTGTGTGTGTGTGTGTGTGTGTGTGTGTGGTGGGGGGTCTGCAGAGCGGACTGGACCTGT
>JADRCD010126726.1:20693-45088 GCA_019843815.1 Montemys delectorum | reverse complement strand
CTGGGCGGCCTGCGCGGCGTGGGCGGCCCCGCAGAGGGGCGAGCGGCGGGGCGCAGCGATGGCCAGCGGCGGGACGCGCCCGGGGTTGGCGGGTGAGTCGGGGCGCAACTTTCCCCGCGGGCGGAGGGAGGCTCCTCGCGGCCCGGGGTCCCGAGTGGCCTGGGGGTGCTGGCGGCGGCCAGGGGGGTGTGCGCGGTGACTGCGGCGCGCGTGTCCGCGGCTGGCGTGTCCTGCGGTTCCGGCCGGGCGCCCGCGTGTGTCCGGGCGCGGTCTCCGCTACGGGCTGCCGCGTCCCGGCGGGTCGCAGCACGTCCGGGGCCCTACGATCCCGGAGGCGCAATGTCTGGCCGCAGTCGCGGCCCCTTCCTCCAGGCAGGAGAGAAAGTTTGCAGTGGCCCCGCGGGAAGGGCCCTGCGGGTACCCATGTCGGCCCGTGTCGCGCCGGGTCGGACCGGGCCGCGGGCGGGGACGTGGGCCGCAGGCGATCGCCGCGCTGGGCAGGCCCGGGCAGGGCCGCGGGATTCGGGGGCAGGTCCTAGGCTGCGCCTCGGGCCGGCCTGGGGCAGTGGGATGGAAGTTGCAAGGCTTCGTGGGGACCCCCGCCCCCTCCGGCTCCGGCGGGCGAGTGGGCGCCGCAGCCAGCCCAGGCCCGCAGGCCCTCCACCGGGCTGCAAGGGGCGGTGCGGTGCCACCGGAGAGGACGCCGGCTCGGGCCTCCTCGGCCTCCCCCTGCGCAAGGCCTCCACGGGTCATTCCTTCCCTGGAGGTTTCCCCCCTCGCTTCCTGGACGGTCCCAGGCCTGGTGTGCGGCGAGGACGACGGCGTTGATGGGCTGACTCTAGCTGCAGTAGGGAAGGGCGAGTGTAGATTCCTGGGAGGCCCCTCAGCCTGCAGAGACCCCAGGTGCTGCCCTGGAAGGATGTGAGAGGGCTCCTGAGAGGTTACTAGGTGGCCAGGTGGCCGGAGCTGTCTCAGTCTCCTCGGTGGGGTGCTGAGGCCACGCCCCTTGAAAGAAAGGGGTGTGTTGGGGGGGGGATGGGAACGAACTGAGCCTCTGCCCCTCTGCCAGACTCCTACCTCGGGTGTCTGTCTCCTGGTGCTGCCCACCTCTTCCAGCAGGTGCCGAGGGTCTTCAGTTCTGTTAGGGTGGTGCTATCCTGTGCTTCTCCAGCCCTCCGGGATCACCCCCAATTTCCTAGGTCCCTTGCTTGTTGGGGGTGAGCAGGAGGAGGTAGTGCTGCATTAGGCTGGCCAAGAGTCTGCTGGGTTTGGGAAGCACTCAGCCAGTGCCCTAGGCAGAGGTGCAAACCATGGATTCTGCCTCAGGGCCAAGCTGTCGGGCAGTGGGGAGGTGGCAGCTTGGAGCCCACCAAAGGTGTCTTCAGGCACAGAGGACAGCATGGGTGGAGGCTTCGGGTGTGTGTAGAGTGTTGGCTGAGGAATGTGTTCTTGGGTTTGGAACCAGACAAGATGTGGTGGACAAAGCCACATCCCATGGAGCACCTGGCTAGGAGTATGGGACCCCAGGGAAGGCTAGAAACTCGAACCTTTTCTGGAGAGCAGGACTCCAAGGCCTCCATGTAGAGAGTAGACCGTTGGAGACCCAACTCCTATGACCTCCCACGGGGTGGGGCAGGGTGACAAGGCAGGGAGATCCTTCCCTTGCCGCTGATGGGAAACCACTAAGTGAGAGAGATGTCAGTAAGACTTGCCTGTCCACAAACATAAGACTCGGGGCAGCAGGGCACAGGGAGCAAGCTGTCCTCCTGTGAGGGCTCTGAGGTCTTTGTTTCTGAGCAAGAACCATGGTGTTATCCAGGGTTGGGAGAGGGCAGAGTACAGCTCTGTGCGGTCCATTGGAGGCCTGCTCCAGCGTGGCCCCTGGCTGAGTCCCCTCCACACAACGGGCAAGCTCAGCTTCTCTCTCCTGGACCCTGCTGCACGCACACACACAGCACTACCGTGGCCCTCCTCTTTGGCTTCTCACTTGTCCATATTGGAGAGCTGTAGCCGTTTGTGCTGCTCCCATCTGCATGTCCAGCAGGTGTGTTCTCAATGCCGTCCCCCTAGGACACCCCCCCCCCAACACACACACACACACACACACACACACACAGCCCACCAGCATCCAGTGGACCTGGTTGTTGTAGAACAGATGGAAAGGCACCACCTGGGAGTTCCCGTAGGCTACAATGGCCAGGCAGTTCACAGAACCCAGAGCTTGTCTGTTCCCCTTCCCTAGCCTAGCTCAGCACCCAGGATCAGTCCATGCTTCTCAGGCAAACATTGTTTTCTGAGGGACCTGGCCCCTGTCCTGCGAGGGTCTCCACAGAAGCTCTGGTTCCTTTCTGTCAGGGCTGGCTGTGTGACCTTGGATCTGTCTGAATCCTGAGTCTATCTGGAGAAAGTAGCCCAGGCATCTTTGCTAGTCTTTGTGCAGTGGTAGGTGTAGGCTTGGGATCCCCTCTTTCCTGGCTGGCAGCCCTGTACCCCCCAGCCCAATCCCTTCCCAGCAGCTTCTGTTGGGAGGCGGGGGAGTGGGCCCAGGGCCAGGCTGGAGTTTGGATGGTGGCTTCTTCAGCCGGGTCCCTCCTGTTTAATATAAAAAGTAGGGCCCGTAATTGCATTAAGACGTGTATAATTATCCCGGAGGAGGGGAGAGCCCAGCCCCTGGTAATTGCAGGCCTGCTTTGAACTGATAAACGGTGAGTGATTCATGTTTTCTTCAGAGTTCACATGGACTCAGAGCTCAGCCCAGGCCCGTTTTGTCTGCAAGCAACCTGCTCTATAGTCTGCTTTGGTTTTGAGGGTGGGCGGCTGATGGGGGTGTGCTCCCCTTCTGGCTGCCTATGGAGGCCCCTGTTGGCTGCTGGTCTTGGGGCATAAAGCAGCTGACAGCCTGCTAGGAGTGTTCCTGCAAGGTGATACCACCCTGCATTTGCTCTGGGATTTAAGACAACAGTTTTTGCTGCCCTGAGCCTTAGTTTCCCCGTCTTCGTGTTTGTTGAGGGTAGCTTTGCCCAGACCTGGCTGTTCCTAGTGTCTTTACTTACCCGATCACTCAATCCCAGTGTTTGCTGAATCTGCGTGGGCCCAGTGGCTCTGGACAGAGAGTGTGACCTATTTGCACCCAGCTCATGTTCTTTTGGGAGAACATTTGAGCAATAAGTAGCCAGAACCACCAACCAGACCTATGCCACAGATGAAGACAGGCAACTGAGTTCCACCAGCTACTGCCTGTGTGCAAGCAGATCAGAAGATGCATCTTAGACTTACCTGAGCAGGTGTGGGGGCAGAGCAGCGCAAGGTGCCTTGTGCTCTAGGGTCTGACCAGAGGATTAAAGGCTGAGCACCTGTGACTAGCTTCCTGCCTCTGGCTAGTTCCCCACCTGGACTTACAGAAGGCACCATCTTTAAGCCTCGGTGTCCCCAGCTGTGAGTGGGGCTGTGTGGGAGTATAAAAGAAGCTGTGTATACTGGCTGACTGCCCACTCACCACACTAAACACTTCCACGGTCAGATATCAGCCAAAGAGTGGGGTAAGACACCCCCACCACAAGCCCACAGGGCAGGCTCTGTGGCCCTGTTCTCCTCAAGAGTGTGGCGCTTGCAAGCACCTGTCAATCAGTACATGATCTTCAACCTGTTTCATCCAGTTTGAAACAAGTGTTCCTTTGGCAGCTGGGGAAACTGAGGAAAAGATACTGTCTCCATTAGGGCAGTTACATTTAACCAACACTACTCAGTCCTGGAAGGTGGCAGGCATACTGCTGGATTTGAGGTGTCACGCCAAGGTTTGGGCAGCAGTACAGGTCTAAAAAGTGGCCCAAACTGTATCATGGCTGTGAGTAGACATGGTGGAGGAACCAGGAGTGGGCTGAGGGCTGGAATCTAGGAAGCTCTCCATCTCTCTGGAAGTCTTCCTCCAGTGTGAGGGTGGGGTACCTGGGAGGAGGCATCATGGGGAGTGTCCTCTACCTGGGGATGTGGGGATTCTAGTGGGAGCTGCTGCCTCTAGATCTGTCTTTAAAGTGCTGGCCTTGTAGTTTGTAAGACACTGGGCCAAGGTCAGCCAGGGAGCAATGCCAGGGTCAAGATCCCATAGAAAGTGGCCCAGATTAGCCTGACCCAAGCTCAGAACTATTGCCATGTGGCTGCAGAACGGATGTGGGGGAGGTGAGGGCTGGGGAAGGACACTCTCTGGCTCTTGTGGGTATGGATGCTGTGCTGGGGACTGGTTAGAGTCTCAGGGGAGCATTCCACACATTGGAGGGTATGTAATAATGTGGAACATGGCTGCCCTAACCCAAACGGTGCATCAAGGCAACTGGCACTCTGTGTGGAGGAGCATATGTGTAATTACAGCCTATCTCTGCCCAGTTTTGATGGAGACATTGATGTGTCACCCATTTGAGATTAAGGATTTTGAGAGCTCTTGATCCTCCAGGCTCTGGGTCAGGGTCATATAGACCCCAGACCCTTGAAAGTTGCTGTGTTCCTGGGCCCATTCTTATCTTGCCAAGGGTGGCAAAACACAGGCTGTAGCTGAGCACCCTGCTGCCAGGCAGGTGTCCTGTGCTACTGCTGCATGCCTTTGACACTTGGCTCACTCTTGCTGCCTCTGTGTCTCAGGACATGAAAGTGCCACCTTTGTTGTCGTCTGTCTGGGTGGTGATAGAGGGTCTTGTTGGAAGTATCTGCATAGCGCGCATGCACAGGCACGTGTGGCAAACACACATGGGAATAGCTCAGAGAATGAGGAGGCCATGCATGGATGCCCTGTGTGTATGTGGACAGCACCACACTCACACTCTCTTTTCCCTGTTCTTCCCAGGGCTAAGAAACCCAGTCCCATGATGCTCACCCCTATAGGACCTGAATACCTTGGCTTGAGGTCCCAGCCCACCATGCCACTGCCACCTCTGAGCCCTCGGACACTGCTGCTGCTGCTGCTGCTGCTGCTGAGGGGTGTATGGATAGCCATCAGCTCTCCCCCAGCTGGTTTGGGTCCACAACCTGCCTTCCGCACCTTTGTGGCCAGTGACTGGGGCCTCACTCATCTGGTGGTTCACGAACAGACAGGGGAGGTATATGTTGGTGCCGTGAACCGTATTTACAAGCTGTCGGGGAACCTAACCCTGCTTCGGGCCCATGTGACAGGCCCTGTAGAAGACAATGAGAAATGCTACCCACCCCCCAGTGTACAGTCGTGCCCACATGGTCTGGGCAGCACGGACAACGTCAACAAGCTTCTGCTGCTGGACTATGCTGCCAACCGCCTGTTGGCCTGTGGCAGTGCCTCACAAGGCATTTGCCAGTTCCTGAGGTTGGACGATCTCTTCAAGCTGGGCGAGCCACACCACCGCAAGGAACACTACCTGTCCAGCGTGCGAGAGGCTGGCAGCATGGCAGGAGTGCTTATTGCCGGGCCACCCGGCCAGGGCCAGGCCAAACTCTTCGTGGGTACACCCATCGATGGCAAATCAGAGTACTTTCCCACTCTGTCCAGTCGCCGGCTCATGGCCAACGAGGAAGACGCTGACATGTTTGGCTTTGTGTACCAGGATGAGTTTGTGTCATCTCAGCTCAAGATCCCTTCAGATACACTGTCCAAGTTCCCAGCCTTTGACATCTACTATGTGTACAGTTTCCGCAGCGAGCAGTTTGTGTACTACCTCACCCTGCAGCTGGACACACAGCTTACCTCGCCGGATGCTGCCGGTGAGCACTTCTTCACCTCCAAGATTGTGCGGCTATGTGTGAATGACCCCAAGTTCTACTCCTATGTGGAGTTCCCCATTGGCTGTGAACAGGCTGGAATGGAGTACCGCCTGGTGCAGGATGCCTACCTGAGCCGGCCAGGACAGGCCCTGGCCAAGCAGCTGGGCCTTGCTGAGGATGAGGAGGTGTTGTTCACCGTGTTCGCACAGGGCCAGAAGAACCGTGTGAAGCCACCCAAGGAGTCGGCGCTGTGCCTGTTCACACTGCGGGCCATCAAGGAGAAAATCAAGGAGCGCATCCAATCATGCTACCGTGGAGAAGGCAAGCTCTCACTGCCTTGGCTGCTCAACAAGGAGCTGGGCTGTATCAACTCGGTGAGCAGGAGTGGGGGTGGGGTGGGGGGCTCACCCCACCCTTCCTGGGGTCACATTTCACCTACACCTTGGTGGCCCTGCTCTTTGTTGGACCTGCTTTCTACTTTTTCCCTCTCTGGTTCCCCCAACCTTGTGAGGCAGGACCTGAACCCAGCATATCGGCCCCAAAGTCTGCTCCTAACCATGACGTCGCCATGTACCTTAGGAAGTGGGTGGTGGCACCTGTCCATCCAGCTCCAAAGCCCTTGGGACATTGAGTGGTGGTGACAATTTTTAGTTTGTCCCCTTTTACAAATAAGGTTATAAAGGATCAGAAAGATAGATCGGTTTGCCCAAGCTTACACAGCCAGTAAGAGGTAGAATGGGATTGGAGCTAATCACAAGGACCCCAGGAACTGCTTCTATGGAGTTTGTCCCGTATCCTCCTGGCAGGATACCAACCTTCTGGGACCCCCACTGTGCCCAGTGCTGAGTGCTGAATGCTCGATGGGATATGCTCAGAGAGGCCCTAACGTGGGAGCAGCCCAGCTATCCTGGGCTGGATGCTCTGCATCAGTATTCCCTGCCCCCAAAGCCAGCTATTCCCCCAGGAGACAGCAGGTTTTCCATCTCAGAATTGGAGCCACAGGCTGCTCCTCAGAATAGAGTAGAGCAGCAGAAGTGCCTGGCTCCTATAGGAGTGATGTCAGAGTGGCTGGGCTCTGAGTGCAGTGGGAGGTGAAGCCACCACTCTTCGCTTGGCTTCTCAGAAAAGGCATTGTGTCTCCACATGTCCCCTTCATACCCTGCCCCTGGTCTCAGACCTGCTCATTACTTCTTGGTTATTTCCAGGGATTCCCAGCCAAACTGGCCTCCCTCTGCATCCATATTAGTAGCCTCTACCCCAACAAACCTCAAACCCCAGAGGAGGATTAGCTGTCCTCTTCCTTCTCCCCAAACTCCTGTCTTGCCTCTTCTCCCCTCCTGTGCCTCCACTCAACACCATCCCCGGAACCTTGAGGTATTGATCACTTCCTGCACGCACAGCAAGTCCCTCTCTTTGTGCCTTCTGGTTGTACCCACTCCCTCCTGCCTTAAACACAGCTTTTGTCTACATGGAACGTGCAAATGTAAGATTTGCAGAAGGAAGACCTCGATTGGCTGCCCCCAGCTCGAGGCCATTTCTTCCTTTGTCTGACATGGTAGTTTCTGGAGTGGCTGGCCTAGTGGGTCCTGTGGCTCACCTGCCCTTCCAGTCACCCTCTCTGGGCCTTTCTACCACTCTGGGCATTCATTGGACCTGGGCTGCCACAGATTCTGTTTCTTCTCCAGAATTTTGTAGGCTTTGTTTAGGTCTGGGTGTCATAAAACCCCCAAACCCCTGCCCAGGCCTGCCTTCCCTAGCCTTGTCCCTTCCTCAAGGCGAAAGTCCCTTTAGCTGCTAAGTACTTAACCTTACCACTTCTTACAGCCCCTGCAGATTGATGACGACTTCTGCGGGCAGGATTTCAACCAGCCATTGGGGGGCACGGTCACCATCGAAGGCACACCCCTTTTTGTGGACAAAGAAGATGGCCTGACTGCTGTGGCTGCCTATGACTACCAAGGCCGCACCGTGGTTTTTGCTGGCACTCGAAGCGGCCGCATCCGCAAGGTCAGGCCTGTGTGGGCTTGGAAGGGCCACCCCTGGAGGGTGTGTTTGTGTGTTCAGGTCCCATCCAAGAGAGAGAAACCAGATTTTCTCTGACAGGGAGACTGGGTCTGTGCATGAGGTGGGTAGGTGCATTCCTCTGTGCCAGGCCCAGTGACCTTGAAGAGCTGAGATTGTCTGGGTGCCTCGAAAGGACTTCTTTCTGGACTTCCCATGGGAAGTTTCCCCCAGTCCTTCTGTTGTTTATCTGAAGACCCAAAGGCAGATAGGGCTTGTGAGGAGCCCGTGCTTCCACCTTTCCTGTGATTGGCTTTGTTCTGCTACACAAGATTTTCAGGGCCACTGTACAGAAAGAAGCCTGGGTCCTAGAGGCTTGGGTGTCTAGATGCTTGGGTAGGAAGCTTGTGTCGATGTTGGACTGGGCAGGACTATGCAGCCCCCCTCCCCATTCGGCCCTTCTTTCAGCCCTGGGAGATCTGGTGTCTGCTGAAGCAGCATTCTGCCTCAGCCAGCCCCACTCCCACCCACCATGCAGCAAAGCAATGCTGAGGAGGCCAAGGGCAGGGCAAGGGGAGAGCCCCGCCCCGCCCCTATCACTTCATAGTCTGCTTGGTGCCAGGGAGCTGGTGACTTGAGTGATGGAGGGCCCAGCTTAGGCCCTGGGGTGACCCTGGCCCTATGTCCTGGCCTGTTTGGTCTCAGACTCTCCTCCTTTTCAGGACAGGGAGGGCTTCCAGAGGCTATGGATCGGCCTGTCACTGGAAGGGCAGTGGGTGGGGCCCCACCTGGGTGGAAGAAGCTTCCAATAACACTGAAAGGTAGAGTTGCCTGAGTACCCAGAGGACCATCAAGCAGGGCCAGGAGATGAAATAACAGCTGAGAGCTCTTGCTGACACAGCCCCCCTCCCTCTGGACTGCCTGCTTGTGTGTCCGTGGGTGAGACTGGGCCCAGGGCCAGGAAGCCCTAGGCTCCTCTCAGTTCCCTAGCCTTGCATGTGGGAATCACATCCCAACCTTGCCTCTTCTCTGTCCATCATCCTAGGCTGGGGTGCTGTTGGTGGTCTTGAGGCCTTGGGACCTGAGCTGGTAATTGAGAGGCTCAGGGTAAACAAGGAATCCTATGGACTCCCTGTGGTAGAGCCAGGCACCTGATCTGTGGAGGTGGGTGGTTGAGCAGCTCAGACCAGGCCTCCACTGCGCTTGGAGCCCTGACTTGTTTGTTGTGACTCCCAGGTGGTGTAGGTGTGCCCTGGAGCTCCAGGAGAGCCTCTTCTATAACCTAGTGTGCCTGAAGGAGGAGGCCCATGGGCCTAGGGCTCGAGCCACTGAGTGAAGTCAGTTAGATGTGTGTCGAGAGGGATAGTGGAAGGTAGGGTGCAGGAAACCTGGAGACTTTCTCTTGGGTTTCTCTAGTGCCTATACCCATCCCCCAGCTAGAGATGGGCTTCTGGGATTGGGAGTTTCCCCTTTTGATGTCCTGCGGACTGAGGGGGTGGCAGACAGGCCCAAGTGAAGCTAGGAGAACGGGTCTCTCCAGTCCTGTCTCGCCTGGCTGCCTCCTGGGCCCCAGGGGCCCCTTTGGTTCCAGGCTTTGACTGGTGAGCTCAGAGCATACCTGTTCCCTGGAGTCTTGGTTGGCAGTGCTCCCACAGAGAGGAAACGGAGTCCTGGAGTATGGAGCCTTGGAGACTGTCTGTGAGCAGAGGCTGCATTGTGGGTGACATCCATGGAGGAGGCTGGATTCCCAGCCCTCCCCCATTCTTCTCTCCTACCTCCCATCTCCCCCATACCCATGCTGGTGGGTGGGCAGGTAGGAGTGGACTCCCCTCTGCTGCCTGGAGATTGTGTTTAGACAGCCGCTAGACAGTCCAGCTGAGGAAGTGGTCTGAGTGACGCTTTGCCCCCAGCCAGTATCCTCCTCAGGCCAAAGGCCTCTATTTCTGCCCACCAGAGCCTTGCCTGCGACTTAGGCTCCTTGCATCCCTGGGTGCATCTGGGCTAAGTGCAGCTCTTGAGTGGATGAGGCCTTTCTGGGGTGTGAGGGAGGGTATGAAGTTGGACTGACATTTTGTTTGGAGCTCTGTGGTTGAGCTGGGTGCATGCTGCACCACCCAGGCCATGGATATAATTGTGTCCTGGGGCCCCTGCCATCCAAACCTTTTCACCCAATCCACTTGTCCCAGTCATGGGATCTCATCAAATAGTTCCACTGGTGCTCCTGTCTTATCCATCATCTTTTGTTGCCAGTGTTGTGCAAATGAGGTGTCTCTGAAGTTTTGTCAGCTTTCTCTCTGGCTGTGTGAGCCTCTCTAAGCCCTCTCTGTTCAGTACTTCTCCAGAGCCTGACAAGCTCTCTTGCTGTGAGCATTTGCCCAGTGTTCTTGTGACTGACTCACCAGAAGCCTCACAACAATCCCAGCATCTGTTTCACAGATTGGGAAACTGAGGCACAGAGCACTCATGTCACATGACTCCAGGGCCCTTGCTTCCTCCCTCCCTCCCCTCTTTAGCGGGTCCTTGGAGGATGACTGGAAGCTAGCAGAGCTCTGAGTCCCAGGCTATGCTTCAGCGAGAGGAGCCTCTTCCCTTGCTGTTCTTACCGTTGCTGATCCCCAGGACTACATCACTGGCTGCTATGATGGCCTTTGGGATTGGCATGGCCTCCATATAGTGCCTTAGATTGTCTCTGGGAGTAGAGTGGAATCCCCTCTACCTGCTGGCCTGGCTTGGAAATGCCTGAAGCTCCCACTGCTGGGCCTGGGGCCTAGCCCACCACCAGGCAACAAGATTCCCACAGCTTGTACTTCCCCAGGTCATGGCCCTGACAGATGGGCAACTTTCTGTGATCCCCCATTCAAGTCCTAGTCGGCTGCTTGTAGGCTGCAGGCCACCTCCTGCATCTGGGCTTTGGAGCGGCCTCCTGAGCCCTCTTGTTTTTATCCAGGCTCCTCCCACCCCTGAGGCTTCTGGGCTGGCTCTGCTGACTGACTAACTGTATGCAAGGGTGTTCATGGCCCCACCTCCTCCCCAACTCTCAGCTCTGCTTGTTGGAACCTGGACTCTGGGGACCCCAGGCCATTGCCTGACCTAGGGCAGGCGGGTTGGGCAGGCCCCTCCCATCTTTCCCAGGCCTGGGACTTCCAGGGCTTTAAAAAGCATCGAGGGAGCTCCAGAGACTTGCCTGGCCCTAGGCCAGGCCCTGCCAAACGTGTTGTTGTGTAAAATTGTAGCGATTAATTTAAGACCTGCCAACTTCAGCTGCTCAAGGCTGGCTGGGGTGCCCCTACCTCCCCCTTCTTCTCCAGAGCCCTGCCTGCCAACATGACCCTCCCCCAAATAGAGGCCATCTCTCTGGAATGCCCTTCCCAGCATCCTCCTGGGCCCCCAGAGCCCCAGCCCAGTGAGTAGCTCCCCCTACAGCCTCCAAAGAGCCATTTCTGGCCTGAGTTTGCAGTTGCAGGCCTTGTTTGGTCCTGCAAGACGGCCCAGGTACCTCTACAAAAATAGGCTCTGGACTCCTGCCAATACTTGCTCCAGGTTTTTGTCCTGGGAAGGAAGGGGTACCCTAGGACCCTGCCCACTTATACTTCAGGGCTAAGTTCCAGCCAGGTCCTCTGGTAAGCGTACCAGGTGGAAAAAGAAGTATAGCCTCTTTTGCTAAGGCATTTTTGTTTGTTTGTTTATTGTTTTATTTTTTCCAGGATAATCTGGATATCTGTGGGGTTTTTTTGGTTTTTGTTTGTTTGGTTTTTTTTTTTCTTTATGTGTGAGAGATTGTTCCATGTTGGCAATTAACCCCTTGTTTCTAGAAACCTCTATAAACCACCTAATGTGCATATGAAGCACTAGTTTGGGGCCAGAGACCCATGCTGTGGCTTTGTACAGCTGAGAAAAGGTATCACAGGCAGTGCCAGTGACAGGGATGAGGGAAGGACCCGAGGCGGCACCTGAGGCTGCACTTGTCTGCTCGGGGCCTAATGGGGCCCAGCCATTGAGGAGGTCTACCCTGGTCGGCCAGCCTCTCCTGAAACCTCTTTCCTTTCCTGAACTTGCATGAGCCCAAGTCTCCCTGTGAGTTGGCCAGAGGTTTGGAGAGAGTGGAAGATGGGACCGGGGTCGGGCTAGGAGAGGGGTGGTGGTATTTCATTTGTGACCCAGGACCACCATTCTCTTGCCCTCTTGCTGCCGTGATCCTTTGGAACAGGTGTGGCTGCGGTGCCTATTGTACTGCCAGACCATGCTCACAAGCTTTGAAGGCCTTACCCTTCAGCCTGTGATGCCCCATCTGTCCAGGCAGAGATACCTGGCTCTCCCAGGGGTGTATGCTCCCCAGGGTATTAATCACAGTGTCTCCAGATAATGTTCTGAGGGGTGAACGCAGCTCTGCTCAGCACATCTAAAGCCTGGAGCAGGAGCGAAGCCTTCAACCAGCTTACTCTGCAGTTCAAGTGTGCCAGTGGCCTTCTTCATTTACAGCTGTTTCTGCTGCTATCAGAGTCTGTGCTGTTGTAGCCTGGCTGCCCCGGGGGCAAGCAGTCCAGTCTGCCAACACAGGCCCTTGACCTTGGATGCCTCCAGCTTGCCCTTTTTTCCTCTGCACCCAGCCCTGCTAGAGACCCTGTGTCCTCAGAGGCACCCATAATAGTGCCCGTGGTGAAGGCTTACTGGAGGACACGCCACCAGCGTCGCCGTCCCCAGAGTCCCTCCCAGACTCTGCCTATCCCAGGGATGCCCTGGCTGACCATTTGTGGCTAACGTTCTGGGAATGGGCTGAGTCATGTGCATTGTCTTTGTGTCCTTTGCTCAGCTGCTATGAGGCTCATCCTGACCACAGTGCCAAGCTGTGGCCTGCTGGGTCTATGAGCTACACTCTGGGCCACATACAGGTCAAGCATGCGACCCTCTGCTTGGCATGCAGTGTTTCGTGCAACAGCGTGCCAAGAACCTAGCCTTTGGGGCATAGGCCCTGACAGTGTCAGGAGAGGTGCAGGGCTTTCACCTTGGTCTTTGCATTCAACCTCTGGACTAGGTGGGAGATCCTTGGTTCTACTCAGCAGGACCTATTTCTGTTTTCTCCCCCTGCTAATTGTAAGTGGGGAATGGACAGGCCCAGGCTGTCTGCCCCTATGGAACCCATGTACTCCCATGGTGCTGAGCAGACATGTGTCTCCTGGGAACACTGCCTCCTTCTTGCTGGTTCTAAAGGAGACCTGCCATCGGGGCGGAGTCAAGACACAGACCTGATCAGTGCTAGCTAGCTGCTAGCCCCAGGCTGATGGCATATCAGCTCTTAGTGGCCAACAGGTTACCCAGATGCACATGGAAGTCACTCTTAATGTGTCCTACTCCTAGTGCCTACCCTGGGCAGCTCTTCCCCTGGTAGCAGTTAGGTTCCATCCATGGCAGAGGAGGCCACAGTAGCCCAGCCCAGGGCTGTTGTAGGAAATGTGTTCTATGAGTGGTGGGGCCATAGCACAGAGTCTCTAAGTAACCTCCAATCAGATGTTCTCTCCTGTAGAACTGTTGGCCTGAGAGACCCACTGTGTGGGAAAGGTCAGTGCTGGAGCAGGCTACAACTGGTCCTCACAGCTCTGGCTTTCCTTTGCCTAGAGCTCTAGCCTCTTTGACCACACTTTTATGTGTGGCAGAGGTAGAGGTGAGAGATGTGACCCCGGAACCACTGCCTCTACCTGGCCCAATTATAGCTATTGGGCACCTGCAAACCATGTTTGTCTTCGGTTATGGGCAGCTAAGTGCCAGCTACTCTTATACTGTCAAGATGCCTGGTCTTTGAGGGTGGTAGTGATCAGGAGGTTAGAGGAAGGGCCTTTATGAGAGTGGAGGCTGCCTTATGTAGCCCTTCTGTGACAACCTCCTATGGAAGACAGGCGTGGCAGTTTGATCTGCAGAAACTACTATGCTCACTGGCTGCTGCCCCGATCTCTTCTCTCCTCTAGACTCTATCCTGGAAGTGAGATCACCTAGTACACTCTCACAAGCAGGGAGGCCAGGGCTAAGTAGCTTGTAGGGTCAGCCTGGGCTGCTATCTTGGGGCAAGCAGAGCAAGGGACTTCCTCTCTTAGGTTGGGCAAAACTAGGCAGCCCCCTGCCTCCGGGCAGCTAGGGCGCGTGCCGGCCTTGGCATACAGCCTGGATAGCCCAGACATCCTCTTCAGCAACCCCGCCTGCCCTCGGTCTGGATAATGGCCCCATTGTTGGCTCAGGGCTGGACGGACAGCTGACCTGGCCAGGCTGTCAGCTGCCTGCCCACCCGCCCTGCAGCAGTTGGCCAGGGCCTTAGAGGTGATTGGAGCTGGCAAGCCTGGGGCTCTGGCCTTCCCCACTGGTGACAGCCTCTTCTCCAGCCTGACCAGGCTCCCTCTGATCAGGCCTCTCCTGAGGTGTCCTGGGATCCATGGGCAGGGTGCTCCTGTCTATTGGGGAGATCATAGTCTGACCTGGCTTCTCTCCTTGGTCAGCTCAGATTTCAGGTCCATCCCAACAGATAGGATAGAGACCTAAGGCTTGAGAAGCACAGGGAGGATGGAGAAGATTATGTCACCAAGATAGGGTGAGTAGGTGTTGGGGCTGTGTCCAAGGAGGCTAGGTGGCTCCACCACAGCTTCTAGAGGCAATGCACTGTTCAGGACAGTTATAGAGGAGTCTGGTATTTGGAGAAAAGAATGAGAAACAAGAAGGCAACAGCTGGAGATTGTAAGGGTACCCAGGATGCCCCAGCCCATGCCTTCCCATGTTCTGCCAGTTGTCCAGCTGCTTTGCAAGGGGCTGCCAGAGCAGCTGTCTCCAGGAGGGTGGCCCTAGAGTGGACATCTGTGGGCTGAGCCATTGGCACGTGGCCTCTGCTGCCCTGTCAGGGTTGCCCTGCTATTATTGCCCTGGCCCTGTGCCTTCTCTGCCTTCTGAAGGAGCTTGCTCTTGCCCTCCTGGGATGCCCTCCTGGCTGGCTCCCCAATGTTTCAAGGCAGACTGTGTCCCCAGTTACAATCAGGTGCCTAGAACTTGGTCCTTCTCACAGCCCCTCTGAATCACAGTTTACTGTCTAAGTGGTCTGATGAAGCTGGCTCTCCTTTAGTGACTCTAGCTTGCTGGAATGCAGCTTGATCTGGGGACCATCATTCCAGTCAGGTGTTCCCCTCATGTTTGTACCTGGGAACTCCATCAAATTCATACATACACAGTGAACACCATTACATAAGTGTATACAGTGGGGACCCCATCACACATGTATATATACAGAGACCCCATTACATACATATATAGACAGGGTCCCATCACACACGTGTATACTGGGAGATTTTATCATCTGGTGACTCCATCAAACAGGTATATACAGAGACGTTGTCATATGCGTGTATATGGGATCTCCATTACATGTGCTTACATGGGTCCCATCAAACACGTGTACATGGGGACCTCATCATACATGTGTGCACTTGGATCACACCCTACTTGTGTATAGTTTCCCCTTCACACATAGGCCCTTACGGACTCTGTTATACATAGTCCTGAGGACTATCCACACGTATATAGGGACCCATTATATACATATGTATGGAGAGCCCATCACACGGGTACACAGGTTCTACTACACATGTCCATGTGCTCATACAGGGACTCATGTGAATACGAAAGGACATCACACATACTTACACTCAGAGATTAGAACATGTATATACATACATCTACCCCATTATACTTGTGTATGCAGAGGCCATGTCATCACATATATGTACACACAGGGTCCTATCACATGTATACACTGAGACCCTGTTCACATATATGTACATTGAGGCCCTATCACACATGTGTGTCCATGACCCTTGTCCCGTGTGTGTACACAGGAGCCCTATCAAGTAGTATATATACAAGGACCTGTCATGGATACATCCATTGCACATATGATCACAGGGACACTCTATGTATACATATAGGAATCTAGTCTATAATCTATGTGTATATACAGGGATCCCATCACATGTATGAAAGGAACCTCATTACCCACGTGCACAGAGAGTCCATTAGGAATGCACTTAGGAACTACATCACATACTATACACCCAGGGACCCCGTTATACAAGCACCTAGGGACTCCCTCACATACATGTGCATACAGGGACCCTCTCCCCATCACGCATGCACCTAGAGAACACCATCACACAGATGTTGTCATAGGTGACTTGTATTTTCTGATTTTGTGATAAAATACCTACCCTGACAAAAACAATTTAAGAGGAAAGGGGTTTATTTTAGCTCACCGTGGGATAGAGTCCATTATAGTAGGGGAGAACATGACAGCAGAAGGACAAGTGGAGCCAGACTATAAACCTCAAGGCCCACCCCAAGTGATGTACTTTTTAACAAGACTCCCACATCTAAAAGATTCTGTAACTTCCCTCTACAGCTGGGAATGAAGTATTTAAACACATGAGCCTATGGGGGGCATTTCATATTCCAAACATAAGCTCCATCATCTCATAATGAACCCAGAGACACTGTGGCATGTGTGCACAGTGATGTGCATAAAGGCCCTGTCAGGCCTGAGCATGGCTTGGCTCAGTGCATAGTGCTGCTGCACACTCATGTCTATAAGCTCCCTGATGCCCACACTTCCTTTAGCTCAGGAATGGTTTCCACGATCGTTCAGTGGCCTCTCCCCAGAGCTAGCCTCTACTGGGCTGTGTCCCTAGGACCTGGCTGTGCATGTGGACCATGGCTGGGCAGGTGGATGGACAGCTGGACTCACATGCCCCCAACTGCAGCTGTTGAAACCACCTGTCCCAGTCAATTCAGCAGGCAGGCTGGGAGTGGGGCCTGCTGAGACTGGGTGGCCTGTGATCCTCTCCTTATGGACTGCTCTCTGCTCTGGCCTGTCCCTTTCCTGCATGCTGGAGCCAGTGTGTCTTCCCAGTCTGGGAAGAGTCATTGTGGCAGGCAGAAGAACACTCCCCGGGTCTCTGTCCAGGGCACCCTGCGTGCTGGGGGCAAGGCTGCTAACAAGGAGTGAGGAGGATGGGACCTTTCTGGGATGTGGATGTGGGTGAAATCTGGGGTGTGGGGGAGTGGAGTCATGGCTGCGGTCTTGGAGGCTTGGAAGACATTGGTCTAGAGTTCTCGTTCCCCTGCCCACTGAACAGGCTTGTTTCCTGGCACCTGTCTCAGGCAAGCTTTTCTGTCTCTGTCATTGGTGGGGGAGGGGGTCATGATTCATTCCCATTTCAGGAGTAGGAAAACAGATACATCTAAGCCAGTTTGGCCTAGATGGTGTAAGTCCAGCCTTGTCTCTGGCTGCAGTGCTAGCCTGATAGGATCGGCTGTAGCGGTCACCCAGGATCTGCTCCCTCCCCTGCTCTGGCGTAGCTGGGTTATATAGGCTTAGGTTAGGGTTAATGTCCTTGCCAGCTCCAGGGGTATTGGGCTGCTGTGGCCCCTTTCTATCTCAGCTAGCTGTTCTTGCTTGTCCATCCAGAGGCCAGAGGAATAAAGTTTGGGCAACTATTGGTCCAGCCCCTGCAGGCCTCCCAGGACCTCCCCACTTACCCCAGCTCTTCCGGGTCTGGTTTGACTTAAGCCTGTCTTGATGGAGCGGCAGCTGAGCGGATGTGGGGGGTGGCCCAGGCTCTCAGGAATGTGACCCTCCCCCTCTCCCAGCTAGCAGTCTCTTGGCCCAGAGACACAAGCCCCACCCTGGCTGGCCCCTCGCCCAGCTCCCGACAGAGCTAGCCTATGGCAGGGTGCTAGTTTTTGCTGCCCTTGGTGCCCCCAGGTTTGCTCTGCCCCCTTACTGTGGGATACAAAGAAGACCAAGCGCACTCCAGCCTTGTACCAAAGTAGAGAGGTAGGCCGGATGGGTTAGAAGCTGGAGGTAGATGCTAGGCTGCCTTAGCTGCACAGTGGGTAGAAGCAAGCTGCAGGTCCTGTGCCAGGAGACTGTGCCTGGGCCCAGCTGAGCTGGGCAGACGCGCCCCGCGAGTCCCATCTTGAAAGCCCCCATGGGTCTCTCTGTTAATTAAATGCATTTGTTTGGTAAAAGCAACTAAAAATACTTGCAGCACCAAGGCTGCAGGAGAGGATCAGGCTAATTAGCGCCTGGCTTGTTTGGGATCTGAACTATATTTCCGTGCTGATGAGAGATCCCCTTCTCCCTGCCACTTTCTTGCTGGGGTATCCCTCATCACAAGACACCAAGGCGGGCCTTGGCCTCTGTGTGTGAGCCCCTGGCCTTATTCCTCGGCTATACCGATCACAAGGTCTCCTCCTGCACTCTTACCTCAAATGTGCTTTCTCTCACAAGCCTCATGGTGGACCATGAAAGAGGCTCCTGACTGCCAGGGTCTCTGCAACTTGATGGTAGGCGCTGTAGCCCACGTGTACCCTTACCACTGAGTTTTGGTGTCTGGATTGGTAGAGGAACCAAGGCACACCCACCTGTCCAGTGTGTCTTGTCCTATCTTCCTATCCTTGGGGTGAACTGAGTCAGCCTTGGCTCATTCTGAACCAGCCTGGTTCTTTCCGGGCTTGTTAGAGGGCTTGGACCCTCTACATCAGGTAAGATGGGTCTAGGATACAGTGTTGTAGGCCTGCCTCATTGAGCACCCTTTGTTACTACAGATTCTGGTGGATCTTGCAAACCCCAGCGGCAGGCCGGCTCTGGCTTATGAGAGTGTGGTGGCTCAGGAAGGCAACCCTATCCTGCGTGACCTGGTCCTCAGCCCCAACCGCCAGTACCTCTATGCTATGACCGAGAAGCAGGTGGGTGCTGCTGGCTGCTCAGCATGAGCTTTTAGGGTGGCTGGGGTGGGATCCCCAGTCAGAGATCCCAGTCATAAGGGAACTGAGGAATGGCTTGCCTGCAATCAAGAGGCTGCTTTTTCCTCTGGAGGTATCCTGTAAAACTTGATATGTCAGTCTACAGACAGATGAGCAGTGGATCTGCTAAGAGGTGTGGTTATAAGGGCTCCATCCATCCATGTGGCCTCAGACTCCACAGGGCCTGGTATGGAAGGCCTCTTTCCTTCCCTGTGACCTGTAGCCGTGGAAGGTGGTACTTGGGTGACTGCACTGTCCAAGCACCAGTGCCTTTGGAGGATCGAACTGGGAAGCTGGGCTGGGCTTACCTGGCTCAGGCTCTGGCTGTCTATAGTGGGTTGTGGCTATGTCCTTAGTGAGACATGGCCAGCAAGGCTTGCCTAGGTCTTCAAGGTATTCTTATGTGCCCAGCCTTACCAGCTTGGTGCCTATTCCTCCCCTTCTATGTAATTTGGTGTCCTATGGCAGATGGACAGGTAGGTGGACTGGGGAGACCCAGAGTTGGCCTGCCTCTCTGAGCACCACTCGGGCCGGCCCCAGTCTTGCTTCACCAAGCTGATAAGTCTCCATTCCTCAGTAGTCCAGGCCATGAAGGAGTCCAGACAAGTGGGAGACGAAGTGTGGTCACAGCTGTAGGTCTCAGCTAGCTGCCTGCCTTGGATCTCTTGTCCCTATTGATCCACTTGGCTGAGGCAGGGTGGCCCAGCCTAGCTTTTGAGTACACTGAGTTCCTTCAGGATGGACTGGGAGCCTGGGATGGGCCTAGATAGGCCTCACGCTATGATCCTTCCCCAGGTGACGCGGGTGCCTGTGGAAAGCTGTGTTCAGTATACTTCCTGTGAGCTGTGCCTGGGGTCCCGGGATCCCCACTGTGGCTGGTGTGTCCTGCACAGCATGTGAGTCTGGGAGGTCTGGCTTGAAGAGGTGGGTGACATTTGGCCTAGTGGCCCCTAGAAGCCTGCTGTGCATATCTCAGATAATCATAGCTGCCCTAGGTCTCATTTGACCCCACTGACAAGTGATGGGGATGTTACCAGGTAGGGGCAGAGGAATCCATGCCCTCAGCCCAGGGACTCCTCTCCAGTGGCTCTGGAGACTCTGGCCCTTTAAGCCCAACCTGGGCATATTCTTCCTGCAGCTGCTCTAGGCAGGATGCCTGTGAGAGGGCAGAAGAGCCCCAACGTTTCGCCTCTGACCTGCTGCAGTGTGTGCAGTTGACTGTCCAGCCACGCAATGTGTCAGTCACCATGTCCCAGGTGCCGGTGAGTGTGGCTGTTGGAGGTGGCTACGAGGGAGCGGTGGGTGGAGCAAGTGGGACAGGTAACCACTTACCCATTCCTTCTGCCACGGCCAGCTCGTGCTGCAGGCTTGGAATGTGCCTGACCTCTCAGCTGGCGTCAACTGCTCCTTTGAGGACTTCACGGAGACTGAGAGCATCCTGGAAGATGGCCGCATCCATTGCCACTCACCCTCTGCCCGGGAAGTGGCGCCCATCACACAGGGTCAGGGTGAGTGGGTACTCTTCCTGCTCAGCAGTTGCAGCTACAGGAGAGTCAAAAGCAGGAGGTGTGTGGAGCTAGACAAAGCTTCAGAAGGGATCAGAGTGGAGCTGGGGATATCTGTGCTGCATGGGAGGAAAGCCCGGTGGTGGTTTGAACACATGCCTTTTTGCCTGCTGTGGTCCATTTTCAGTCAATGTTTGGCAAGTAACCCAGTGAATCCATTTAGCCCAACCTTCATGAGGGATCTGTGTTCTGATTCCTTACTATCCAATTAAGGAAGGGGCACCAGCCACCTGGGGCCTAGGAGTGATGGGTTGGTTTATATCTGGGCTTTCTCTGTGGGTGCCAGGTGTGTGGTCTATGGCCCTTGTGGCTTAGCCTTCATGTTCTGCAGGAGACCAGCGGGTGGTGAAGCTCTACCTCAAGTCCAAGGAGACAGGAAAGAAGTTTGCATCTGTGGACTTTGTCTTCTATAACTGCAGTGTTCACCAGTCGTGAGTGTCCCTAGATCCTGCCCTTGCTGCAATAGCATCCCTGTGGTCTTGCTGCAAGCACTTCTTTGCAGGCCTGCTTTCCTGGATCTGACATCCAGTCAAGTGGACAGGATAAGAGGTCCCACAAAAGCAGCCAGCCAGTTGAAGAGCTAGCTGGGCAAGGCCCTGAGGGCAGCATGGAAGGAGGTTGTGGCTAGTATTGCAGCACCTGTGGAGAGCTGTTTTAGGAACTGGGCAGAAGAGTGAGATATGACCTATGAGAAGCCCTGCTGGCCACCAGAGTGGTGCCAGGGGCTCCAAAGGAGACATTGATCTGGGCCATTGTGGAACCCGGACATGACAGCTCAGTGTGTGCTAACTCTGGGCCTGGAAATAGTTGCTGCATAGTAGGATGCCCAGCTATTAGCTTCTGTCTGGTTCTTGGGGCTTCTGGGTGGGCACAGGGAGTTGGGCAGGGGCAGTATTGTTTGCTTCTTCCCATGTTGGCTATGAGCACCTGGCTTCATTCTGCCACGCTTGCACCAACAATGCGGCCGACTGTGCCTTTCTGGAAGGCCGTGTCAACATGTCTGAGGTAAGGCTGGAAAAGTGGCTTCAGATACAAGGAAGCTGGGGACATATTAAGGTCCATTACTAGCCAGGGCACTGGTCAAGAGAGGGGGCCTTAGAAGACCAGAGCAAGGGTGGAGACTTCAGAGAGAATTGTATCAGGCTTGGTTGGCTTTTGATCTTGTTGTCATTTATTGAGAGACTCCCAGGGCTTTCTTGGAGTTGTCTTCAGGGGCAAGGTGACCAGAACTGTTAGGACTGTCCTATAGGGCAGGGAAGTGTATTCTGGAAGCCGTGAGGCTGTCTCTTTGCAAGCCCCCAGGATTGTGAGATGCACATTGAACAGCTCCTACGCAAGTAGAACAGGTTTGGATAGGACAGGCCGAGGAGGACTGAGATCTGAGCAGTTAAGGGAGACACTCCCCACATGCACCACCCTGAGCCCATTGAAGTGGGGAGTGTGACACATGCTTCTGGTGTACTTACAAGTACATTCTAGTTCTGTCATAGTGGCCAGGGGTCACTGCAGTGACCAGTACTGGTTTGAAGAGGAAGAGAGTCAGAGGAGGTAAGACCATTCTCAATGGGGCCTGTGCAACAGGCAGCAGATCTGGTGACTTTCTCAGCCAGGGGCAGCCAGTGCAAAGGCCATGAGGTGACACTTCAAGGAGAAGGAGTACACTAGGTCCTCATGGCAGAAGCATAAGCTGAAACTCCCTAGGCCTAACTGTCCCATTTCCCCCCTGCAGCTGCCTGGCATGTGTCAATGGCTCCTTCCCCTGCCACTGGTGCAAATACCGCCACGTTTGCACCAACAATGCGGCCGACTGTGCCTTTCTGGAAGGCCGTGTCAACATGTCTGAGGTAAGGCTGGATAAGTGGCCTGGAGGCTTCAGAAGTACCAGTGAGCCTCAGGGTATCACCCAACAATACCCATGGGTGGCTAGGGTGCCAGCTGTATACTATGAGGTGTGGCCAAGGTGGGGACAACTTTCTGAATGTCATAGCCTGAGGCCAAGCAGGGATGTTTGCTGGGTGTCCTTTGTAGTTCTTGGGAGATAGAGGCCCTGTGGTGGCTTGTGCCAGAGCAGCTTGACTAGCATGTTTCATAATAGTTCTTTGCCCAGGCAGGGAGGGAACTTAACAGTGGAGCTGTGGGGGTTTCTGAAGCTCCACGTGGTAATTGCTGCTGAGTCTGGCTGTATGAGTGGCAAGCCACTCCTCCTAGAGTCTGTAACGTCCTGGGCATACGGGATGGGAAGCTGGGACAGGATCCTAGGGTCCATGGTATGATGGACTAGGGTCATAGTATGATTTAAGCCAGGACTTAAATCAGGACCCATTCATTTCACTATGAACACAAGCTGGGTTTGGGAAGGGGAGGCCATGAATTCTCTTACTTGGGTCTGTGGGAGCTACAGCCAGACTGGACTTATCTGGAAAGCTTGGCAGAATGTCATGTGTGAGTGGGGCCTCATGAGCTGCCCTCCTCTGTCCCTCCTTCCTGTACTCTTCCATCATCCTGCTTCTTTGTGGACTCATGTCTCCTAGGACAAGGTGGCAGTAAGAGGCAAGACCCTGGACCTAATGGTGATGGGAGCTGTGACAGTGGGTGAAGCCAGGGACACAAAGGGGTTGGGGGTGGTGTTTCTAGGAGGGTAGCAGTTGGAGAACTGGATCACATTATCTAGGGTAGGAAGTAGGAGCCAACTCAGGGGCCTTGGGACCTGGCCAGGGCTGGCCTGAGGCCACTTCCAGAGGCCTATGCAGTGCCCCAGAGATAGCAATGTCCTAGTAGAAGGCAGGGGAGACCCCTGTTGGTGGTTCCTGAAGCCAAGGTGGTCCAGTTTTCTTCTCTGGTGTCCCTCTAATCGTGCTCTGAGTAGCCCATCACCTCTAGGAAGTTTTATTAAAGAGGAAACTCTCCCTGCAGTGGCAGCCCACTCAGGCTCTCATACAGGAGCAGCCATAGTATTCTGGGTGGAATGGGCAGCACAGAGCCTGGTTTGTCTGCATAGGGCTGGGGTCAGGGAAGGGTCTTTCGGGGAACAGGTTGATCCCATGTGTACATACTCTTCTTTAGTTGCAGCTTTAGGTCAGCAGTGTTATACATAGCATACACAGTGGCAGGCAGCACACCCCATTTCCCTGCCTCTGGCTGTGGGGGACCTTATATAGATTCACATAGTTCTGAGACTTTCTAACCCAAGATCCTTTTCTGTGCCCAGAATACTGGCTTGCACCTGTAAGCACTTACCTTGCCACCCTGTATTCGGGGGCTTGCCGAACAGGTAGTGAAATATGCAGCCAGCAAGGGGTGGTAGGCCCTAGAAGGAACCTCCGGGAACTTGGTCATCAGAGCTTACGCTGACAGTCCTGGGGACCTGTCATATCCTGGTAGTTCCACATTCTGACCTTGGTGTAGGGGTGAAGAGTGACCTTCCACAAGAGACCCATCATATGGCCTCCCCAGTGGTCTGGTGGATCTCACTTTTGGCTTCTCTCCCTTGCTAAGCCTTAGGATGACCTCTGAGTTCCCAACAGGGAAGTAGACTTGTCTGCATGAGGGAGAGGGCTGTGGATCAGATGACTAGGAAGCTGACCTAAGTCCTAAAACATCCCCTTGTCTTGGTTACTTCCAGGTTGGTCCTGGAGTGAAAGCATAGTCAGGAGCCCTTAGGCAGGGACACTGGTTCCACTCCGCAGTGTTTGCCAGTGTCTCCCAGGCATGCCTTGGGCTGCTGAGAAACAAGAAATCAGTTAGACCTTTCAGGGCTGCTGGTCCCTGAGCCAAAAGACCCCAAAGGCTCTCTGACCTCCTCTCAGCAGGGCCCGAGGTACAAGTGACTAGGGGGACTAATTCAGCTCGACCCTGTGTACCCCACAGGTCCCACTTAGCCTGGCCTGTGAGTTCTAGAAACCATAATTAGAAGATGTGCTGCTGGGCTTGGATAGGATACAGGAGGCTAGGTGAAGTGGAAGCTACACCCAGAGGCCCAAGGAGGTCTTCCATCCAGAATGTGGCTGGTGGACTGAGAGCTGGGAAGACAGTGCTGGGTTAGTGGGGCAGGCAGGAGGATCTGGCTAGGCTCCACTCAGCCATGCCTGCCCTCTGTCTGCTGTACTCACACAAGGGTGTTACAGGGGTCAGCAAGCAATGCTGGGCTCTGGGCCTGGCTGTGGGGGGCTCAGGGGAGGCCAAGGCTGATGCTGTTCTTTCAGCTAGGTCCCATCACAGCCTGAGTCTTGGGGTATAGTCACCAAGTGCTCCTCAGAAGGTATGGGAGACAGCAATGTG